>BLKR01002147.1:145000-218891 GCA_011170035.1 Teleogryllus occipitalis
CAAATTGTTTAGCGGGTAGCCTAACCGAGCTTGCAAGGGGTTGGCTTCATTTTCCGGGATGGGAAAGGTTGGCCATTCCACCTCCATATATTATAACTTCCTTGATGAAACCAAATACTACAGAGATTCTCTATAGTATTTGGTGACACGAAGTATACAGGATATATACTTCGACCTTCTCACGGCCCACAAAGTATACAGGATATATACTTCATTGTCTGAGGGAAGGAGATTCAACCCTTGTGTTGAAGGCATGGGGTAGGGGGTACGGCAGCAACTCGCTTAGTTTACATCGCTCAGCACTGACATCACAGGGTAAACGAAGGAACTTATTTTTTAACGAAGGAACTTATTTATATTAAATTTTAATTCAATATAATTACCCCTAGTAGTAGCAATAACAGCTAATATCATGAGATGAACTAGTGTAAATCGTGTCCAAACAATAGTGTATGTTGCAAAGTACTCGAGCGCGATCACAGTATTTTCGAAACCTAGTAATTTTGTATGAATTCTATTACCGGAAATTGTCTCTTATGCAGAACAAATACAAGGACTTGAGTGCCCACTAGAAATCGAAGACAGAACCATGGGCGCGGAAGGTGAACATACACGGACACTATGAATAAAATTATTTGGAAGGAATGTTTGAATATAGGCGTTTATTCCACTTTAAATCCATTTACATTAATTACTTACGTTTTATTATATATTAGTGTTCTGAATTTCGGAAATTTCATTTCCGTCTTTTGATGGAGCAGCAACCCACATTTTTTGGGTGAGATGTAGAGGTTTTCCGAACAGGGTATTAGCCTTCGTACTTGAAACATGTAACAGACACTTTTATAGAATTAATCAAAGATGAGACGTTCTTCTAGGTTCTGGTACAATCAATTTCATAGGTGCGTACTGCTTAGTCAGTATAGAATTACATTGTAATACTACAGGAAAAACTGTGATTTTTCGACTGAAAAATTTCTTTTCGGGCCCTAGAAACGAAAAAGTGGATAAATCTTATTCCCATATATAGCAAATTATTTCCTCTAATGGTTGTGTAGTCAGAATAAATTATGGGTCCTAAACATCGAAATATCGATTGAAGGCAAAACGTCTGCCTGTCCATCTTCAATGATGGTGCCTAAACCAAGGGTGTTCCACATGCAATGCCTCAAGGGCCACAACTAAAATATTTAATATTGTAGAGGGCCATATTTTCAATACGCGATCCACACCTGACTTCCCGGTATTGCTGATCTCGGCAGTTTTCTCAACTACTCTGAAACGGAGAGGATGCACAACGCAGTAAAACACTTTCGGATGATTTTGAATTTCTGAATTTACTAGAAAATATCCCCTTAATCTAAACTAACCTATTTTTTCATTAAAGAGAGTGTTGACTCAGGCAGGGCGTGTGCGCTGGGTGCACAATGTTTTCGCCCGAAATGGATGCAAGGGACTTTCACTTTTGACTAATAACCTTTCACAGGTCACAATACATGCTAATGAAGATAAACGGTTTTTCCTTAATGAAATCTGTTCAACAAATACAGATCTTCAATTAAGGTCAAGTTCAGTTTTTCGAAAACATGAGTGGTTTTTGCGAAATATCGTGTGAAACACATGAGAGTTTGAAACAATTATTTTCTCAAAAACGCCTTGAATTTCCTCCTCCCCTTGTATGTAGCAAAGAATGGCAAGGAAAATGGTGCTGGTCCCATTTTCTCCTAACTCTACATTTTCGAAAATTGAAAACAATAAAATAAAAAGCATAGCAAATGTACAAAATAGATAATATGCAATATAATTAAATATGTTTTAGAAAATAAGTTCTTTAGGAAAGGCCTAGTATTTTTTTTTTATTAGTTTGGCGTAATTTTTGCATATCTTTAAAATTGCAAATTGAATTTCCTGTGCCTGATAAAATAATAAAATCAAAAACTTCACTTGGTCTTGAAACATCAGGTAGAAGCAGGGCATGTCATGGGTTTTAAATAGGAGAAATTTCTAGACCATGAACTATGGGAAAACACGAGAATTTTCTCAGACGTTACAGATCAAGCTGAAACAAACTTTACATACCATGGTAGAATCAAATTCCTTCACTGAAATTTATGAGTGACAATTTACGGTTGCAAATGAACAATAATAATCAAAATTAATTCATAGGAAGTCAATGTAATGAATGTGTCATTCTTTTTCATCTCAGTTGATTTTACCCCACTGTCATTCTGTTCTTCTTCTTCCCCTTCCTTAACGGTCACATTACATTTACTCCACTAATTGACTCCAGTTATCTAACACAGATGTGTTTAAAAGACAATAACAGCTTGAATATGCGCATTTCTCACAGCGATTCAAGTTATTGTAAATATTTTTATTCTAGTTTTAAAATTGTTACATTCCAACTTCATTACTAACGAGGTAATCCTTGTCTACTTAAATTAAAATATTATAAATGTAATACAAAAGTTTCTGAATTTTAAGACTTTTGATCTGTAGTTAAAAGTAATTTAAAAAGAAATCTGTGCATCATCCAAAATAATAAATTAAAACTTGTGATTCTTTTTAAACAAGAGGCTTAAAGATTGCTAAAAAAATGTTAGCCAAAACGTTCCTGTAATGAACACTTGAAACAATAAATAACAGTTAAATATAAAACTAGGTGCTACAACAGTACATACTTTCACGCATTATCGGGAACTGCTACGTATTACGAAATATTGCATTTTCTGCACTATTAACACCTCAGCTATTACTTGAAAACGTGCAATTCAAACAAAACCTGTGATGCATTTCTGCATTCATTTCGATAGTCAGGAGCAGCAATAATTTCTAACTTTTACAAATGAAACAAACAGGAATACATTTGAATGTTACAATATTCACAGCAAATTATACAGAAGCGAGCAATGCATTATTACTAGTGCAGCATTGTCAAAACTATGTGCGATTCGTTTGGAATATATTATCAAATCTCTTCAAAAACGCTTATTTCTATATGTATTCAGATTTCAATTTGTTTATGCCTTAGTACAACATAGACAGTTGATAAATAACTAACTCTAATCCTAATAAACTAATTAAATTACTAAAGTTCTATGATTTGCAATATTAAGTTAATTAATTACTACCTTTTACATATTAACACCACCTCAAATGGAGGGCAGGAAAATAAAACTTTAAAGTTTATAATAATGTGATTCTGTGTATTTATTTACTTTTTTTTTATAAATTAGTGTCTGTGGCCAAACTCATATAATATAATAAACATTTAAAATGGTAAAACAAAGCCTTTAAGGTTATACAGCCAAGAAACAGCACAAACAGCAATATAAAATATATCCTTAAGTTTTGGAAACCCTTGTTTAATTTTCTACTCACAAAATGTTTACCCAAAAAGTGAACCTACTTTGTATAAAAAAATCTGATATCGACATTCTACTATATGGCTATATACTTGTTGAAACTTTGAAATTCTATAATCTGAAGTGTATTGCTGATGGCATGCCGAAATATGCATAGATAAGTGACCTTTCGTTCAGTGAAAAGATGTATGTTCCTTAACTCGCAACACAGAAAAAATATATGCATTATCAAATAGGTTTCGAATCATTTCTACGAGGTTAATTTGGAAACACAAGCTCCACTAAATAAAACAACTTTATCTTATAACCATCATCTTGACGTTCAACAACAATGGGCTTCTCAAATATCCATTGCGGCATTGTTGTGCAAATTTCAATTAAGCTTTAGGGATTGCTGGAAAGAAATACATCAATACATAGAGAATACAAATTGTAGAATGGAGTAAAAATTAAAAATAGAATTAATATTGGCATTTTCAATAGTAAATAATAATTAAAATTAAATTAATTTGTTTCATATCCTTAGGATTCATTACTGTTCAAGAATTCTCTCATGGACCATAGGACACCCGTACATATTTCATTAATTTCAAGCAGAAACTTTGAGAAAACTACTAGTTTTTTCAAACAAACGACCTTTCTTAATGAACTGATTTTTAAAGCAGATTTTCTCCGCCAAAATCTCAATCGCCAATTCTGTAGTTTTGAAATTTTTTTTGCAATTTTCAAAAAAATACGAGCAATACCCATAAATGGGACACTAGCAACATATTTTTAATCCTCCCTTATTACATATGTGGAGAAAATTTAAAGAATAAAAGTTGGAGCTATCTTTGAGAAAAAATTGCATTAATTCCAAACACAAATTACGCAAAAACTACTCGTTTTTTTCAAAAGCTAATTTTGTACAACAGACTTTGTCTGAGGCAAAAATCTCTTTAGTCAATTTTGTAGTTTTGAACTTTTTTACAACTTTCGAAGGGGAAGAAGAAGAAGAAGAAGAAGAAGAAGAAGAAGAAGAAGAAGAAGAAGAAGAAGAAGAAAAGAAAGGAAAAAAAGAAAAGAAGAAGGAAAAAAAAGAAGCAATATCTGTAAATGGAACTAGCACGATATAAGTTACCATCCGTTATTACATATGTGGAGAAAATTTAAAGAAAAAAGTTTATGAGAATAAATTTCAAGCACAAATTATGCAAAAATTACTCGCTTTTTCAAAAAATTGTACATATTTTTTTAAAGAGCTAATTTTTTACCGCAGCCTTTGTCTGTGGCAAAAACCTCTACCTTCAATTTTGTAGTTTTAAAAGGGTTTTTTTTTTGTGGCAATTTTCGAAAAACTGAGCAATACTCGAAAAATGGGACTAACACTGTATTTTTTAGCATCCCCTATTACATATGTGAAGAAAATTTGAAGAAAAAGCTTGGAGCAGGTTTTGAGAAAAAAAAAATTAAAAATTCCCCTATATTTCTGGCAAAATTACATGAAAAATTACTCATATTTTCGAAAAATTGAACACAATTTCATTTCAACATCTGTCTTTAAGAAACATATTTCATTTAGGAAACATCTCATCATTAATACATAAATACATTAATATATGTAGTTTCTGTAAACATATACATTAATGTGAATGTGTGTATGTAAATATATATATAAACACACATGCGCACGCGCACACCCACACTCACACCCACACGCACACCCACACACATATACATACACACACACACAAATTAATCAATGTAGTTTCAAAAAAATTAATAATTAATTTACCTTTCTTTGATACAACTGATGAAGCCACTCAGCAGCTTTGTCTTCATCTTCTGGAACTTCAGTGAGAGGGATTCTTTCCATAAACATATGGCCTTCAATTTTCTTCCCTAATAAGTAATCCATCACAGTAGGACCTATGTCTCTAAAAAGAAGGGGGGGCAGAAAAATGGAAAACAATAATAATGATTACATCAAAGAGGAACAATATAAAGATAAATTACGTATTACGTATATCTGAACATCAAATCCAGTTCTCCTAAATTTAATTCCAATCTCAAAGTGGATTCTAATCCCAAAGATTTCCATAATGTACTTACATACCCAAACATTAGAAAATAAAGCCAAATAATTTAAAAAATATAGTGTTAATTATAAAGATGTTTTCATAGTTAAAAAAAAATAAGAATATTCAGTATGTTGAAATTAGGTCCCTAATAAATTTTGTGCCTGAAAATATATGGCAATATTAAATTGTTTTTAACTATTTTTAGTACAAAATTTATATGAAAGTTCTTTAGGTAGGCTTTGGCACTATAAATATATTTATATATGAAAAAAAACAAATGTAACATTTAATAGAAATCAATATATACCATAACTATTTCAAACAATTCATAAGTAGATTAATTATTTTATATTGTAGAAGTGGTATAAAATATACAATAATATCTTTCATTTCTATTATGTGAAATATGCCAATATTCAATTACACAAAATTAATGCTGACTGATGTCTTGAACATTAAAAACCTAAAGTTGAAGCCAGTAACCAATTCTGGACGAACTTTATTTGCAATATAATTGAAGAGTTTCTTAAAAGAACCAAAGAAGTCCAATTTTTCCATATTTTGAGATATTTCACCAAGTTATTCCCTACAACTGGCATTATCTGCTGAGACATTTCCTTTTGCAAGTAAACATACTGAAAGATATAAGACGGGGAAATATCATAAATTCATTACTACGCTATGCTATGAAGTTTATGGTGCTTTCTGAAAAATCTCGAATTTGACTTAACTGATTCTTGTTAGGAACCCTTTAATAGTTTATTTCGCATTTTAAGGGTGATACATTTCAAATAAATACTGAAACCCTTCAAATTTTTGATAAAATTTGGAAAATGTTCCAGGGGCCTCATGTAAAATACCCCCAGATCTTAAAAAATGTTTTTCAGAATCACAGTGCTTCGAATCGAGGCAGATCAGCCCGGAAATATCCATTATGGAAGAAATCTTATGCATGTTTTAGATGCTAGTGGTGTTCACAGATGGATGGATGTTTTGCCATCAATCAACTTTGCAGTGTCAAGGGCCCATGAAACAGGCATTCGGGCTACACCACGTGATAAGAGGATTTCCCCCCCTAAATTTAACTACTGAATTTATCCACTTTTTCATTTTCAGGGCCTGACAAGGAGAGATTTTCCACCAAAAATTCGCTGATTTTTTTCGCGCAGCATTACATAACTTTCTCTCTACTGCGTAAACAATAACGAGAAAGTAAAGTTGATGTTTGGGTGGTGATAGATGGCAGCTGGCAAGAGGTTGAGAAAATCTAGCCCCGGCCAATGAAATAAGGAAACTAAGTAGTATGAGAAATTCCTTGCCATTCTGCAGCAACGCTCGCTACTTTCTTGCTACAGCTACCGTGGTAGAGATAAATTATGTAATGCTGCATGAAAAATGGCGAAAGGCGTAACAACGGAAACAATAACCCATAAAACAGGAACAGACTCATATAAAAAAAATTGTTTTAAAAAAAGTTTGTATTTACATTTGTATGATTTATTTCTACTAGTCATACATGATAGAGTTGATGCAAGAGTTATGTAAACATTTAGGGTGAATAAAGCTCCTGCTAAGAGTGCATTACATGGGGGGGGGATTCAAAATACTCCAAATTTGCATTAATTTATTGGATATTCCCCTTACTCACTACAAGGCCATTTGTGAGTGTCTATTTACTAGCCCAATCCAAAATGTGTATTTTAATTACCCAGCAAATCCATGGTTGACGTCAACATTACATTCATGAATATTATTATTAGGGGAATATTAATTCTAGGTATTATTGATACATGTCCTTTTCATTACCTTTGCAGCTTATTGTTATACCAGTGTTTCATTGATTGATGTTTCCAGGCACATCAACAGCCAAGGTCATTACTCTCAATAGTGTAGTGAATGTTTTAATCCCATGAGGGAGTGGTGTTCCTTCCCTACTGGATGGAGAGATCCAGTGTTGACTGATATGTTGGCTTGCTTGAGATTTCCAACTCCACTCTCCCTCAGCAGGACACAACCCCAGCAGAAATAAGCTTTCAGCTTCCGACATGAGGTAGTGTACTGCATGTAAGTGTAAGGGTGTGTGAATAAGAGGAGAGAAAAGGCCAAGGAAAAGGAAGGAAAGCTCACATGCAGACCATTAGGATTCTGCTGCAGCATTTGCCTGGTATTGATTGGAGAAACCATGGATTTTAATCAGAAAACCCATCCACTACAATTCTCCTCAGACCCCTTGAACTTGTTCTAGCTATATAGCTAGCCACCTTTGGGACTAGACCCTAAGTGCTGCCTGGACAGCATTTGAGTTTCTTGACATTGCAAGGCAATATGGAAATGTAGAATGCAACAGACTAGGTTTAATCCACAAATGCCAGACAATCCTGTGTTTTTTGAGATACTTGACGAGGTTCTGAATGAGGAACTTGAGATACTGAATGCAGCAAAAACTCATTTTCAGGTACATATGGTAAATGGTTAGTTACAAAAGAATTATCTTCCTTAATAAATTAACCCCAAAAAATTGACTCCAATTTGGGGATAATTTAAAATTAACTACCTGTAGACTTTAAGAGTCATGTAAATCAATGAAGAAAAATTACTTTTTGAAGTTCAGCTGAACATCATAGACAGCACCAACTTTTCCTCTCAAATAGGGTAAGCTGTAGGTAAATCCTCTTGTTCGAGGAGTCAGGTGATGCTTTAAATCAGGCAAGCCCTTTTCTTGTGCGAAATGTTGGCTAGCAGTATGCTTTTCTTGGGTGAATCGTGTACCTTCTGCCATCAAAAGAAGCTGCAAAACATATATTAAAAAATTAATTAATGAATGAATGTTTCTTCCTCAGAAGTATCATACTTACTAACTCCTTATTTATAAATCGGTCTCATTCAACTGCATTTTTGAAATGAGACATCACAATTTTATTTGTTCACAACTGAATTCAAATTACAATTAATTTATCATTTCTATCAAGAATGCATTTGTGGTAAATTAATGTGTAGATAATACTTCTAAATACCAATTTTCTTTAAAACCTATCTTGCTGTATTATCCGACTGTTTTTACTTTGTTATAGTAAATTATATTTTCCATTATTATTAGTGTGTGTGCGTGTGCGCGTGCGCGTGCGCGCGTGTGCGTGAACGCGTGCGCGTGCGCGCGCGTGTGCGTGAACGCGTGCGCGTGCGCGCGCGTGTGCGCGTGCGTGTGTGTATACCATGAATTTTACAATTAAAAAAATATGTATTTACTTGAAATTATATTTAATATAAAGTCATTATTTTAGGAGGGAATGCAATCATTAGCTCCAATCTTCAAACCATCAGTGTTCAAAGTTACCAAAGATCTGTGTAATTTTGAAAGTTAGAAACCAGAGACCACAGCAGTAGTAAATTTCATCATGGTAATGAAACAATAAAAACTTTGTTTTGGTGTGTCATTGTAAATTCATGAAACATTCATTAGGAAAAAACATGAAAAGGAAACAAATGTGTAAAAATGATCCAAAATCCAAAATGAAGGTCCAAAAAACAGACCTAAAAATTGAAAAATGGCAAAAAATATGACCCCATAACTATACATTTCTATCACCTAAATGTCATGATAAAGATTCATTTACGAGTTTGCAATGTACAGAATGCACCTATGAAAAAATGACATGTCATCAGAATCTGAGCCCTGTTCATAACACACAATTTTGTTTTTCAAGTTGACCTTTTTCACTTTTTTCAAGATTCAAGTTTTTACATATTGTCTCAATCCATTATTTATTTGCACGTGTTCACCAAACATTAAACAATTATATCTCACTGAGCCCTTCATAATTTTGCTTTCATGTAGTTTGAATTTCAAATAAGGTTGAAGGAAATAAATAACTGAAAATGTCATATTGTCAGACTAAACCAATAACAAGGACTGCAGTCAATAATTCCATCCCATACTGTACAACTATATTTGTATTCATTGACCTTTCACAGAACACAAATTTTTCAAAGGAATTTCACTCTTAAATTGAAGTTGTGTATTACCACAAAAACCCATCCACATTTTATTCCTTTATAGCACTATTTCCAGCATATTTTTCAACGTTTCTTTGATTTGTGTTGTATTCAATCTGACGATTATGGTAAATATTGAATGCAAAAATCTACCAAAAATTAACAAAATATTTTTTGTTCCATCACATACCAGCCCACATCTTTCTATATAAGAAATCTGCAAAAGATTCAGCTTAATGATGCATTTTTTTCCACAAGTCCAGGTAACATCAGCTTTACAGACAGGTTTATGAAATGTTTCTTCATGCTTTCCAGAAGTAATTTTTAACACAACAAATGTTCACAACATGACTGTGATGTACAAAGAAAGACAACTAACAAACATGCTGTTCATTTTAAAAAATTTGAAATTTCATAAAGAATGAATTACATGCAGAAAGAATCCAATAAGCTTACCCACATACTGTCAGGATATTCTACTAATTCCCGTATTTGTCTTCCGATAGTCTCTTTATCTTTTTCCCAGCTACGTTCCAAAAATACACTTTCACCAAGTCGCCACGCCCACCCCATGGTAGGTACATATTGAATAGACTTTTTTGCGTATGTTTTGCAATTCTGGAAGTTAAAAACAAAATTATTTTTGTTGGTGTCTTTATTTTAAAATAAAAATATAATTACAAAACAATCAACTAAATAAAGAAAAGCTTACCCCTAGTAGCTTTACACGTTCACACAAGAGCCATCCAACCAGCCAATCAGTTTCATACCTGTGATTCATAATAAGATAACCATGTTCTTTCCCATAATATTTTTCAAAGTCATCTTTATCAATATATAATAATAAATCAGTATCTCCCCACCACTCTGCTAAGAACACCAACTCTGTAAATATACAAGAATTACATTTGAAGAAATCATTCTGCAAGCAAGTCCAAATATAGAATATGAAGACACAAAAAAATTCTAAAATGATAAAATTCATTCAAAACCATTGAAAATTGGTTAATTACACTGAGTTGAAAGTATTTAATTCTTTTTGTCCCTTTAATTAAATAATTTTTGATTGTGCATATTTACAATGGAATATAGTATTAAAATAAAAAACATAATACAAACAAACAGAAAAAGATAAACTTACGGCAATATAGTGAATATGCTAAATAATAATTGATCTTCCGGAAGAGGTATTTGCTGAATGGCCGGACACCAAAATATAGAATACACTGTACCAAGTTGATTATAACACCAGATACAAGAAAGGTTATAGCAAGCATAAGACGAGAAACAGGTGATCGCTTAATTTGAGTCACAAGACCCTCCATTTAGAATGTATCTGAAAATATAATTCATTATAGAATTTAAAATCACAGTTTAAAATATATGTTAATCAATTATTTGCAGTTAATCAAAAGGGCATAATATTTTATTGGCCTGACACAACTAAAGTGAACAAGGAAATTTAATTTTTCCTTATAAGGCAAGCAAAAATCAACAATTTTACACGAGTTTCATTATTAAATACTATGTAATATCAAATCCTAATATGTAAAAAGATAAATCTCATCCAACCATGCAAATGGTTTCATAAACACGCTTGAACAAATACCACAAACAAAGATACTACCAAATAAAACAATCTACAAGTTCCACTGTTACTCTAATCTGATGAATTTCAACAATTATATTGAAATGTTAACAATTATAATACCAATGAAAGATTGAACTACTCTCATTTTCTCTAAATTCTTCATACTAAAACTCACATAATCAGAAAAAAATATTTTGTGACAAGTAAATTTTCAAAATATGCAGAATATAAAAATGAAGTTTAATATACTTTACACACTTGATATTGACAACTTATCATTTCATTAATTAATCAAGTACCTGACTGACATTAGTACAAATAATCTAAGAGAGTACACACTTCCTCTCCACTAAATCATTACACACATGTTGTTCTTTAATAACTGTTCAAAGCACTTCAATATTCTAGTCTTATCATAGACAAGTGATACAACCTTTGAACAGCACAAAGCTGTTGTCTTGTTATAGGTTATACTGTATAGGTCAGTAAAATAAGTTATCAACACACTTCACAAAATCAAATCAAATGTTTTACACAGCAAGAAATATGTGAACTGTTCACGACCTCAATACAGTAATTTTCTGAAAAAATACACCACGATCACGCCACTACTAAAAGAAAATAACACAATAATTGCTAAGGCCACAGGTTAAATAATGTGGTGGTGAATGACGGGCAGGTTCAAGGCTGAACCGAGATTCATGATTATGTCCACCATCTCTTTCGACTAAACTTACATTTACAACCTCGGTCACGTACAAATATTTGTCCCGATTAAAACTACTTCAAAAATAGTATTCGTATATATTTCAGTCCCTCAGCACATTCGTGCGCAATACACGGATAACACTTAAGATATTGAACCCTCCATAGTTGTTGTTTTCAACAAAGTGTCCTCTTCAGGCAGGAATTAGAATTACTGACCGAGGACATGAGACTGTTGCTTTGCGCTTTCTCATTACTGTCTTTTTTCCCACGTTAAGCACACATAATAAAGTACGGATATGTTTATTTATAGCTGCTTTCCCGTATACGTACTATATACTTAATGGTATACGTAGTATAGGGAAAGTTATGTAATACTGCGGAAAATCGATTTCGAGATTTCAACGAAAATTCAAGTTTTGGGGTCCCCTGATACAGAAGAAGTATTGTCCGTCTGTCGTCTGGGAACAATATTAACGCCTAAACTATTCAAAGGATATTTTCAAAATTGAATAGTCCCTTGACGAAGCTCTCACTCGAAGTTCTGCGATTTTGAAAAACGTTCTTTAACATTTGAAGCTACTTTACAAGAAGCTTCTTTAATTTTTAATATGCACTTTTCAGCTATTTGTATAAATTATTATAACATTGCGAATAGACGTGCTTCAAATTACTTTCAATGATGTTTTTCGAAAACTCAAAAGTTGTCTGTAAAACAGCACCCATTTGCACTAATGGTTAAACGATATTTTCTTACTTTTCAAATATTTTAACGAAAATTTCCATTTAGAACGAGGT
The DNA here is from genome assembly GCA_011170035.1 of Teleogryllus occipitalis. Classification (NCBI taxonomy): domain Eukaryota; kingdom Metazoa; phylum Arthropoda; class Insecta; order Orthoptera; family Gryllidae; genus Teleogryllus; species Teleogryllus occipitalis. The sequence continues at coordinate 157,513 of BLKR01002147.1, forward strand.
TTTACTCTTCTTTAATAATTTTAAAATAATATATCGATTCTACTATTAGAAAAGCGAAAATAAAAAAAAAGTATGGGCGGCGATCAATGGCAACTGGCTAGAGCATGGGGCAAGACCGAAAATCCAGCCCAGACCAAAGAAATTTGGAAACTAATAGTACGAGAAAGTCTGTACCATTCGGAAGCATCACTCGTTTAGTTTTCTCTCCTTATTCAGTTAACAAAACGAAAATTAAATCAAAACAAATATTTATAAATAGTAATAAAAATTCTGCGATCCGACCCGATTTCTGAAGTCGATTATGGTAGTAATATAAACTAATAAAACTGCAGTGTCTACGGTTTGAAAATATGCTTAATTTCAAATCCATCATGGGTGAGGGTATATATCGATTGCTGTGTTGATATGCAATAAACTGCGAAGGTACTATAACACATCTTTGATTTTAACATACTTTCAGTTATTTTCAATTGGTGCTTTTTGGACTTCTGTTGGACGTAATTTCATTTGTGGAATAGTCCAATTAAATACCACTTGTACTTTGGAAATTTTCAGATAAATACTCATCTCGCTTCGCGAGTCGGGGATTTATCGACAATTTCCAAAGCACTCGTTGTATTACCTATGTTACCCTTACCCTTACTAGTTGAATGTGGCGTCGCTCATGTTGTAAACTTTTAAAATATTTTCATGTGTTGAACATTTCTTTCATACTTCATTTCTTTCACGGGTAGCTTCGTTCAAATATGTTCTTACAGTATCTGGCGTTAGACTTACCAATCAATCGTAGTAGCTGATAATGTTATACTCCCCTTCAAAAATTCTCAAAATCCAATGGCCTTGTATGTTACTTTCATACAAGATATGAACTGGTGATATTGCATTTCAAAATTATAATCACCGTAAAAAATACTTGAAGATATTTATCATGCGAGTAGTTATAGGACTGCTATTTTTTTACGACTTTTGCACAATAATGCGCAAAGATCACCTTAAATTATTCTGCTGGGGTATTCTCTAATCCTATTATAAGATTAGCTCCGAAAAGTCTGCCGCAAAATCTTTTACAACTACATTTGATCCTTCCTCGGATTTGCCTAACTTTCCATATTTTTCTCCCATACTTTTTGAAGAAATTAAAACTCCATACACTCCGTCTCATTTGTGTTTGCTTCCACTTGCGCAACTGCTCTATTACTCGTTTTCTCGTTTTGTATGCGTGTATATATATATATATATATATATATATATATATATATATATATATATATATATATATATATATATATGTAAACGTTAAAAGGCGACTGTTTCATATACTTATGTGAATAAAGTATTAGTTAAATTTAATAGGAATAAATTGTGGGTCACATTCATTTGAAAATAGTTATTTGTACATTTAGGAACGTAAAAGTGAGAAATCGAACGTAACAACGTTCTTACATTCTTTAACATTTCTCGCAGTTTTGTTTTCTCCGTATTCACTTGAAATTCATCAAATTGAATAAGTTGCAAGGCAACATAATGTACAACATAATTGTACACAATATAAAGATAGCTTAGGATTTGTACAGAGCATTATCATCCGCGTGTCGTTTGCGGAAATTGATGATATATATGATTCTCTAGTAACAACCGTCACATGTTGATATGGCACTATGCTAATCTGTTATGGTCGTCAGGCGGGACCGTCTCTCATAAAAGGATGAGAAAGCTTGTCTGCGACGTTACAACCTTCCTATGCCTGGGGAAGAACTTCTTCCGCAGATAATGTAATATATCATATGAAAAAGTTCACGACAATAAAACGTAGATTGACAGCTATTCCTGTTCCTTCCGAAGGAAAAAATTCAAGAGAAAAACAAGAAGCAACAAGAAAAAATACAAAAACACTTTAAAGACATCAAACAAGATATATAATGTCATTTACGTATCCTCCAAGACCCAACTTGTCAGTCTTGGCTTTACCATTTTTTAAGCCTCTGTATAAAAAAAACATACGGCTTAACAATTAAGTTCTTTTTTGTGAATGAACTACGGGAGATATTGTGCATGTCTCTCTCGTCTTAATTCTTCTCTCTGATTCACCATCTCTTGACTCTGATTCACAGTAACGATTACTTTTCTTTCCTTTTCTTTTTCTCTGTTTCTTCTTGTTGTAAAAAGCTTTTTTACGCTTCTTCTTCAAAAGCTTTTTGAATTTACTTTTACTTTTTTCTTTCACTTCGGATTCAGCTCTGGATTCTGATCTACTAGAACCATCACTAGAAGATCTCTATTTCTGGTCTTCTCTAAGGTGTGTATAATTTTTCTCTAGATTATGAAGGGCTGTAATTTTATATTTTTGCTTTTCCTCTTGCTCAGGAATCATAAGTTCATCTTCAGAAGCAGGTAAATTTGGCATCTCTAACTCACGATTCTTTGGGGCGCTTGTCACTACAGCACTTGCCAGATTCAAGGGAAATTCCGCATCCCGACCTTCCGAAAGGAGAACTGCGATACGATTACTTATCAAATAATAATCTAATTTGACGTTTCGTTTGGTTACCGCAGCTTTTGTGACGATCCTACCAAACTCGCCGACCAATTCGATACGTGCCACTGGTAAACATGTGGGATGTTCATTCAAAGGCTGTTGTATCCATATGTTTCCGCCAGTGAAATCATCCTGGAATACCAATCTCCAATCAACAATGTCTATCGTGGCCCCAGAATCGCGTAAAATTGATGAGCTTTTGCCATTTATCGCTCTACGCTTAAATGAGGAGCTAATAATTTCTTGGTGTCTAATTCTCCGATATTATTAATTTTCTTAATATTTTGGAGTTCTGGGTAGTTCGTTTAAAATGCCCTTCTGCTACACAATTGAAACATTAAAGTTCTTTTGGCTTTTCAAACACAGCATTTTCGGGCGTCTTATCTAGGTGTTTCCTAAAGATTTTCCTAACAAAGTTTGGGGAATCAGGCATTGAATTATTGTTATTTTTACTAAAAATGTATTTTCTTTCTTATATATGGCGGCGCGATTGTTGTCATAATTATCAAGTTTCTCGGCCAACTCGGACGATGAACATAAATTTCCCCATTCGTCTATAAAATGATTACGAATTTCTGGAGTGACTCGCTTTTTCATTTGACCTGTTACCATGAGATCTAGTATATCTTGTATGTGTCGACCTTTAATCCACTCACCCACTTGCGACAATAATTCTTCAACTCACGTGTGTAGATATTCTAAGTTACTTCCGCAGCCTTTTGATGCTTCACAAACATTTGCCTAAATTTCTCGGGACTGAATTTAAACATTGCTTATAAAATTTTCTTTAATTCGTCGTAATCATTTGGATTACTAGAAGTTTGAAGCATTAGTTTCACGTTCACATCATTAGGCATTAGATTCATTAAATTGTTTACTTTTTCGTCTGTTGGCAAAGCTAATCGCGTGGCGCGCCCTTCAAACACACTTAAGAACTGGGTAATATCATCTCGTTCGCTTCGGAATTTATCCATAATTTGATGAATGCGAGTATTGTCTTGACTGTCGTCATATGAATTCGATAGTGTCTCTTGAATAAGACGCAACTTCTTGAGTTAAAATATTCTCTCTCCTTTTTCTTGGCTTCTCTCTCTTTTTCTGCGGCCTGTCTTGCCCTCTCTCTCTCCTCAGCGGCCTTTTTCGCTCTCTCATCGGCCTCCACCACTCTTTCTATGAGCCCTTTTACAAATTCCAGTTCATAATTCTCACTCTCTACGATTAATTTCTTAAGTGTAACTACCTTTGCATTCGATGGAAAAGTTTTGCCTAGTTCCTTCGCTATGGTAATGAGCAGTTCTTTTTTGATTTTACCTAGATAGGCCATCGCGACAGAAAAAATTGCCTGACTGACAAGTAAGGAATTGCGAATACTTACGTGGCTTCTTCGGCTTCTTCTTCAATTGGTTTGTCCGTCTGTCTGTCCGTCTGTTTGTCCGTCTGTTTGTCCGTCCATCCGTCTGTCCGTCCGTCCGTCCGTCCGTCCGTCTGTCCGTCTGTCCGTCTGTCCGTCCGTCCGTCCGTGCGTCCGTTTGTCCGTCCGTCCGTCTGTCCGTCCGTCAGTCCGTCCGTCCGCCTGTCCGTCCGTCCGCCTGTCCGTCCGTCCGCCTGTCCGTCCGTCCGTCCGTCCGTCCGTCTGTCTGTCCGACTACTGTATGTAAACAACACTAGCGCCAAAACCATGCGTAGGACTTTTTCTAAAAAATAGAAGAAATCCCTGGCCATCTAGCTTGAAAGAATGCCTTATTTTACGTGACGAGACTCAGGCCATGAGGTCTGCTCTTCCGTCTGACCATGCAAATTTAGTTACGCTCCTTTACCTACTAGAGGAGAAAGAAGGTATTACTTGGGCGACGAAACAAGCAATTTGAATTTGGCTCAGAGGCTTCATTTAGGCTTGTGGATATTTTGCATGCAGTAAAACTACTAACATGGGACAGCCGCCTTTACTTCCACTCCGAAGGAAGGCGTACGAAGGATTTTTTCGCTCTTTAAAGTCCGCGGCTTGGATCGGGTTTGCACCCGCGAACTTGGGATAACAGCCCGATACGCTAACCGTTAGACCATCGCCGCCGCAAAAGTTGAGTCGAAGCTCTGCGATTTTGAAAAACATTCATTAATTTTTGGGGGTACATTACATGAAGCCCTTGGAACATATTCAAAATTTTCTCAAAAATGACTCAAATTTTGTTTTTCTTATAAGAATATAATACACTTATGAAGGAGGCACAGTTCCGATTTACATTGTTAATTCTGAATTTTTGAAAATTACAAAAGATTGAAATTTCTTCTTGAAATTACAAAAGATTGAAATTTCTTCTTGAAATTACAAAAGATTGAAATTTCTGCGTCTTACTACAACTACAAATTTGAAGATAGAGATCTTTCTTAAGAAAATACTTTTCTTTTTAGTTACTTCTTTCATTAAGGTCATGAACATTGGAGAATTTGACTAGTTTCCGCGCAATATTGCGTGCAATATGTGCAATATTAAAAAAATACCACACGTAAAACGGCTCCAACTGTTTTCTTAAAAATTGTGCATGAGATATTGCCAAATGCATTCTATTAGATATCAATTCGACTATTCGCTCGATTCTTTTTTTTTTTTTTTTTCAAAAACTACGAAAATATATTTTTTTGACTTTCTCTCCCACGTCGTTAATATTTACGTAAAATCCGATTTGTTCATATTATTGCATTAATGAGCACATGTACTTTAAATGATTTCACATAACGTTTCTCGAAAACTCAACAGTTTTCTGTGAAAATGAGCTCAAAACTCCGCATTTTCAGAAACACTCAAATCCTATTTTCTTAAAAACGACTCCATAGTTTTTCTTCAAACACGTTCAACGGCTAGTGTTAATTGTACTGTTTAATAAAGTTCACTTTGGTGTAATATTTAAAAAAAAAATACAGATATATGTTTTTTTAAACTATCTCTTATGCCTTTAATATGCACATTCGCAATGCTTGTACAAATTATTGCATTTGTGAGGGAACGTGCTACAAATGACTTTTAATGAAGTTTTTCGAAAACTCAATAGATTTCTATGAAAAAGAGTTCAAATTTCTCATTAACAGTAACGCTTAAACGCCATTTTTTAAAAAACGTCCCTACAGTTTTCAATGAAAATTGCTATTTAGGACAAGGCTTTACTCTTCCCTCAGTTTTTTCTCAAAGTTTCTTTTATTCTTAAAATAATATTTCGGTTCTACTTTTAGAAAACCGAAAAGTTGAGAAAATTTAAAAAAAAAATGAACTTTGGGCGGTGAATGGTAGATGGCAGCTGTCAAGACGATGGGGCAAGACCATAAAGCCAGTCCACACCAAAGAAATTAGAATCCTTTCCTACGAGAAAATCTGTGCCAGTCTGTGGTATCACACGTTACTTTCTCCTATACTTACGCATATATGGAGTAATATATGTAGTGTAGAGAATGTTCTGTAATGCTGCGGAAAATCGATTTCGAGATTTCAACGGAAAGACACGTTTTGGGGTCCCCTGATAACGAACAATTTTTTTTTTCAAAACGTCCGTCCGTCCGTATGTCTTTCCGGTGTATGCGAACAACACTAGAGCCTGACTTATTCGTACGTTTTTTTTCTAAACTGAATAAACCCCTTTCGATCTCGCCTGAGTCGAAGGACTTCGATTTTCAGAAACATTCTTAAAATTTGAGGGTTATTTATATGAAGCCCCCCGGACATTTTCAAAATTTTCTCAAAAACAACTCCAATTTTTTTCTTTAATTTTCTTGTAAATATAGTGTAAAGTTCACTTATAAATGTGACATAGGTCCGATTTTGAGTTTTTTCTCTGAATTTTCCTAAATTGCAAAATTTTTTAATTTTTTTGCCGTCTTTCTACAACCACAAAATTGAAGATGGAGATTTTTCCTTCAAATGAAATTTGTTGTCCATAATTAGTTCTTTCATTAAGGTCATGTACATTTCGTACTTTTAGTAGTTTTGGCGTAATTTTTGCATTTAAAAAAATTCCAAAATCAAGATTTTCTCAAAACCGGCTCCAAACTTTTTCTTTAAACTTTTGGTGGGAATAGTGCTATATTCACTCTATGAGATGACATAAACGCTATATTGCTATATTCTTTTGTTTTTCAAAAAATCCAAAAATTCAAATGTGTGAACATGTTTTCACTTCGTGAATTTTTACATTAGCAGCGATTTGTTCACATTATCATATTTATGAGTACATGTGCTTTTAGTAATGTCTTATAAAGTTTTCAGAACATTCCACAGTTTTCTGTGAAAATGAGCTCCAAATTGCGCATTTTGAGAAACATTCTAGCACCATTCTCTCAGAAACGGCTCAAAATTTTTGCTTCAAACTTTCGTACGGATAATGCTAATTGTACTGTTTATTATGACATAAACTTCATTCTGAGCTATTCTTTCGTTTTTTCAAAAATTACACATAATTGGAATATCTCTCACGCCATTTTCTCACACACTTTCTTCAATTTGTCAACACTATTGCATTTGCGAGTTGATGAGCTTCAAGAGTTCTAATGAAGTTTTTCAAAAACAAAAAGTTTGTTTGAAAAGAAGCTTCAAATTTCGCATTTACAGTAAAGTTTCAATGCCATTTTCGTCATTAAAGCGCCATTAAAACCGGCTCTAATTTTTTCAGTGAAAATTACTATTTAGGACGAGGTTTTATTCTTCTTTAATATTCTGAAAGTACTATTTCGATTCTATTAGAAAACCGAAAAATTGAAGAAAAAAAGGAAAAAAGTTCTTTGGGTGACGATAGATGACGTGGTAGCAGTGTTTCTTAAAACAAAAACCACAAACAAATGTTTTTTTCAAAACGTCCACCCGTCCGTGAACATCATTAGCGCCCAAACCATACATAGGATTTTTTTTCCAAAATGGATATTCCCACTCGATCTGCTGTACTGGAGGTGCTGCGAGTTTGAAAATCTTTCTTTAAAATTTGGGGGTTCTTTACATGTAGGACCAGAGTCATTTTCAGAATTTTCTCAAACATTGCTCCAAGGTTTTTCTTTAAATTGTTTGAAAGAATAGAATAAAATCCACTTAAGAAGATGGCACAGTTCCCTTTTTACACTTATATGCACATTTCCAGCAAATTATATACATTATTGGATTTGAAAGAGGAAGTACTTGAAATGACTGTAAGTAAAGTTTATCGAAAACTCCAAGATTCCTATGAGAAAGAGCTTTAACTTTCGCATTTCCACTGGAGCTTACACTATTTTTTTTAACGGCTCTAAATTTTTGAACTAAAATTTCCATACATGAAGAGGTTTTACTCTTCTATAATATGGGCCATTCCATGTCAAATTGCCAAAATTTTCCGTCCATCTACCAATTGGACTGAAAGTTTAGAAATCTTTATAGAACGATGAAACAACACTGAAAATTGTCTGGATGAAATTAATTTTTATTTCTATTAAATTAATTTTGAAAATTATAAAATTTCATGTTCTGCATGAGTTTCAGAAGGTATTATCAAAATAACTACTAAAATATCCTCGATCTTGTTTTACTTTGCAACTGGCTTTATATTTCTTATGTATACATCTCACTCTGAAGGTTTAAAACGATAAACCTACGAATAATGACATTAATAAGGCCAAATGAAAAGCAAAATAACTAGTGGGGTGCGAAAGCACATACTTTCTCGTATTGTTTCTAAATACTCCACAACACATTATACTACTACATTATCCAGCAAAAGTGTTTTCAACCAGCAACATTTTATTCCTCTCCAAGACCCGATATCACATCCTCAGAGCCAACTTGCCGGCACTCATACCACAACGAGCAATACCCCAAAATTGGGCATAGCATATTTTTTACCGTCCCTATAACCTTTTTTAAAGAACTAGTTGCATACAACATACTCTGTCTGATGCAAAAATCTCTATCTTCAATTTTGTAGTTTTAAAATTGTTTTTTGCAATTTTCGAGAAAAACGAGCAATACCCGAAAATGGGACTAGAGTCATATATTTTACCGCCCCTTATTACATAAGTGGAGACAATTTGAAGAAAAAAAATTGAAAGGGTTTTTTGATATAGGAAATGTTCGCAACTACTAGTTTAAAAAAATGTACCTGACCTTAAAGTGCTAATTTTGTACAAATATTGCTTGAGGTAGAAATCTCTATCTTCAATTTTGTAGTTTTGAAATTGTTTTTTTGCAATTTTCGAAATATTGGGGACATCAACGAATATGATATCTGCATCATTCACGCGTCCTTCGCACTATTAAACAACAAAATGTAATCAAAAAATTTGGAGCCATATTTTTTTTATTTTGAAAATGTTCGAAGAGTAAAGTATCCCCAAAATTAAAATATCGGTTTCAAATTCCAGGATCCGCGACATCAGTTAAAACGATTGAGGAATATCAATTTTGAAGAAAATCGGCTGAACGGTTTATGCGCCAGCGTTGATCACTGTCAGACGGACGTTTCGCCGTCAATAGATTTTTCTATATCAAGAAGCAACAATACATGGATTTTGGCAACACCATGAGTTAGAGAATTTTTTTCTAAATTTAGCAACAGGATTTATCCACTTTTTCTTTACTAGTGCCCAGCTATATGAGTTTTTCCGGCGCTTTCCGATTACATAACTTTCGCTTCTTACGAAGAAATCGTTAGGCGAGAAAGTAAAAAAAATCGATTTCTTTTCAAAATTCGTTTTCTCAGATACTCCATCTCATATTAGGTCTAAATAGAGTTTAATTTATCTTTTATAGTTTTTTGAAAACGCGGACTTTTGAGCTCAGTTTCACCTCTGTGAAGTTGGTGCGAAAATATTTAAAATTTCGAATTTTCATGTGCATACGTTTGTACATCGTTTGACCATGTATGCCCACCTTTATAAAAAAATTTACCAGCCTCAGTTCAAAAATTAGACTAAAAATTTTTTCGGGCCTTCATCTCGCTTTTACGAAATTACAAGATTTTGCCTTAAAAATACCCAAATTTGAAGTGCGCTTTCGTTTGCTCATCATTTGACCACCTTTAATCACTAATTAGATTATTTTTACCACGTTTTCTTTAGCAGATATTGGCGAAAAACATATTCCATTGCACCCAGAACGTGTGAATTTGGCCCGGAACCAATTGAAAAATGCAATTTTTTGTGAGGACTCGTTTGTCCATCGTTTGACCACGTTTGCCCACCCTTTAGAAAACTTTTACCAACTATGGTTAAAAAATTGGCAAAAATTGTTTTCCCCGCCATTTTGCCAAATAGAAAACTCCAACCAAAAACGAAATCCAAAATAGAAACAAAAATAAAAATTTCGAAACTTTTCATTTGCATTCGAAACTTTACCTCCTAAGGACCCCTTGTCCACCTTCAGACGAGGTTTATCACCAACGAAACAACCAAAATATTTTCAAAAACGTGTGAAGTTGGCCCGAAAAAAATTTGAAAATAATTTTTTTGTTCGTTTTTCCATCGTTAGACCACGTTTGGCCAACCTTTAGAAAAATTTTACCAGGTCCGGTTCAAAAGTTATTGGCAAAAACGTTTGTTTTTTTTCTCGCCATTTTGTTAATTCAGAAAAGACCAAGAAACACGGAAATTTTTATATTTTATTATCTCAATGCAAAGTTTTGCGTAAGTGGAAGTGTGCAAGAATAGTATTCTGCATTGAAAGATTGCAATTTAGAAATAAGTAGAAAATTGAGCGGCACCGTTCTTCCCACAAGAACAAAGAAACTAACAAACAACACATTAAATATCTTAGAGCAAAGAGAGTAATTAAAAATTCACAGATTTGAATCAGAAGAAACTTAATTAAAATTTAAAAATCTGAATGAATAACTAAGAAAAAGATCAGAACTAACTTGTGAAATTATAACACCGAATTAGTAAAAACAATAATGGAAACATCTAAATCGACAAAAACTATTAGAAAAGAACTCTCTAGTGAAAATCAATTGATCACAGATGCAAACTAGTGGTGCTACAGAATGGCACAGACTTTCTCGTAAAGTTTTCTATTTCACTATTCTGACTTGCCGTATACTCTTGCCAGTTGCCATCTATTGTTGCCCAAAGGACACTTATATCTTAAATGTCTCCATTTTTCGGTTTCCTTATTGCGGAAGCGAAATGTTACTTTAAGAATATTAAAGAAGAGTAAACCCTCATCATAAATGGCAATTTTTATCGAAAAATTGGGAGGCGTTTATATGCAAAATGCGATTTTCGCGTTTTAAACGTTACTGAAAATGCGAATTTTGATGCTCTTTTTCAAAGAAAACTACAGTTTCCGATAAACTTCATTTGAAGTCTTTAAAGGCATTTTTACTCAAAAATGCAATAATGTATACAAAACGCTGGATATGTATATATTAAAGACGTGAGAGATATTAAAAGAACAATTTTTTAAATTAAAAAACAACAAAAATACACCAAAATGAACAGTAGGTCATATTAAACAGGGCAATTAGTACTATCCGTTGGAAGAGTTTGAAGAAAAAGTTAGAGAAATTTTTCAGGAAATGGCGTTTGAGCGTTTGTGAAAATGCGGAAATTTGAGCGCATTTTAGCAGAAAATAGTTGAGTGTTCGAGAAACATTATATGACAATATTTAAAACTCATGTACTAATAAATAAAGTTAAGTGAAGATATCGCATCTAATGCAAACATTACCGGCGTAAGAGACGTAAAAATACATTTTTGCAATTCTTGAAAAAACAAAAGAGTAAGAACAATATGGTTTTTATCTCATCAGACGGGCAATTTGGCATTACTTTTACCAAATATTTAAAAAAATGTGGAGCCGTTTTTGAGAACATCTTGCTTTTGTAATTTTTTAAAATTGCAAATATTGCTTACACTTTTGCACGAAAACTATTTTTTTTTAAATCTACACGACCTTAATAAAAGATCTATTTATATGCAACAAATTTCATTTGAATGAAACATCTCTATCTTCAATTTTATAGTTGTAGGAAGACGCCGGAAAAAATTCAAACTTTTGCAATTTTCGAAACTTCACAATTAATCGTGGAAATCGGACTTATGCCACTTTTATAAGTGTATTTTAATCTGCTCTTACAAGACATTTAAAGAAAACATTTGTAGCCGTTTTAGAGAAAATTATGAAAATGTCCGGGGCGCTTCATGTAAAGTATCCCCAAATTCTAAAAAAAAAAAATGTTTTTCGAAATTTCAAAGCTTCAACTAAAGCCAGATGGACAGGGGTTTCTTCAATTTGGAAAAGATCGTACTTGTGGTTTAAGCGCTAGTACTGTTCACATACGACGGACGGACGAACGGACAGACAGACGGATTGACGGTCGGACGGACGTTTTGAAAACAAGCAATTTTTCGATATTAGGGGACCCCAAAACGTGTATTTCCGTTGGAATTTCGAAATCAATTTTCCGCAGCATTACATAACTTTCTCTACACTACGTATATTACTCCCGTATACGTATGTATACGAGAAATTACTAGAGTCGCTACAAAATGCGACAGACTTTCTCGTAGTAAAGTTTTCTAATTTCCTTGGTATGGACTGGTACTGTACACTTTTGTCCCTCCTTCATGCCTGCTTCTATCTAATAAGGCCCAAAGAAAATTTTTTGGAACTTTTCGGCTTCCAAATAGTACAACCTAAATTATATTTTAAGAATATCAAAGAAGGCTACATTGTTCTAAATAGAAATTTTCATTGAAAACTTTGAAGCCGTTTAAAAAAAAGGCGATTAAACATTACTGTAAATGCGAAATTTGAAGCTATTTTTCACAGGAATTATAGAGTTTTCAAAAACCTTGGTTGAATTCATTTGACGCACTTCCACCAACAAATGCAATAATGTATACAAATCGATGGAAATATGCATATTAATGGCGTAAAAGTAAAATAAAAAATATATTTGAGTAATTTTTTAAAAAACAAAAGAATGCAGCAAAATGAACTTTTTGGAAATACATTGGAAATACATTGGAAGAATTTGAAGAAAAAAATTGGTGCCATTTTTTAGAAAATGGTGTTTGAGCGTTTTTTAAAAAATTCGGAATTTAGAACTCATTTTACAGAAAACTAGAGTTTAGGAGAAACTTATTTGAAATTATTTAAAGCACCAGTATTCATAAATATAATAAAGTGAAGAAATGGCCTCTAGTGTAAATATTTCCGACGTGAGAGACAAGTCAAAAATATTACATTTTTGTAATTTTTGAAAAACACAACAGAATAGAACAATATGGTGTTTATGTTATCGGATAAGGTGGATTTGGTCCCCACCAAAAATTTAAAGAAAACATTTGCAGCCGTTTATGAGAAAATTTTGTTTTTGTAATTTTTAAAAAATGCAAATATTGCATGCAAAATTGCACGAAAACTACTAAAAGTTTCAAAAAATCTACATGACCTTAATGTAAAAGATATTTATGGACAACTAAGTTCATTGAAGAATAAATCTCTAACTTCAATTTTATAGTTGTAGGAAGACGTCCGAAAAAATCCACTTTTGCAATTTTCGAAACTTCAGAGTTAACCGTGGAAATCGCACCTATGCCACTTTTTTAAGTGTATTTTACTCTGTTCGTACAAAACATTTCGAGAAAAAAATTGTAGCCGTTTTAGAGAAAATTTGGAAAAATGTCAGGGGGGCTTCATGTAAAGTACCCCCAAATTATAAGAATGATTTTCAAAATCTCAAAGCTTCAACTAGAGCCAGATCGAAAGGAGACTCTTTAATCTGGAAAAGATCGTACGAATGCTTTAGGCGCTAGTAGTGTTCACAGACGGACGGCCCGACGGACGTTTTGCTTTCAATTGGTTTTTCAGCATCAAGGACCCACAAAACAGGGATTCTGGCTACACCACGTGTTAGAGGATTTTTTTCTGAATTTAGAAAATAGATTTATCCACTTTTTAGTTGTCAGGTACGGGCAATGCATTTTTTTGTGCCGCAAATCCGTCGTTTTTTTCGCGCAACATTACATAACTTTCTCTATAATATGTATATTACTGTGTATATACGTACATATACGAGAAAGTAAAAATGTCACCTTGTTTCATAATTAATTTTCTCAATTAATCTCGATTTTTTTGGCCGTCAGATTGCAGCGAAGACATTGCACTTTATAGTAGTTTAAATATTTTGATGATAAAGAGGAATTCACCAAAGTTATTTGCAGTTAAAATTACATTTTCATTTTGGCTTTGAACAATCTTATCCTTTATCATTTCAGTAGTATACATACCTTTTGCGGCTCTCACACGCAACTACTCTTTATTAAAGAGGTGTCCATGGAAAAATAATTTCCCAGAGACATGATGAAGTGCACTTTGATTTGAAAACTTTGAAGGATTTGTTCAATAAAACGAATAAAAATATTAACGTCAAATGCAACCCGCAACACTTTCAGCATTTTTTAATCTATTTTGTTATATAACCCTGACATGAAGCGTTCTATGGTCTTAAAAAAGGAAAATTGTGACGCCAAAAAGCTCAAAGAAACGTTCTTTATACCGTACTCTGTAGGATGAGAACTTCTTGAACATTCTAATACGTTTCTGTTGGTTCGACACTTCTTGATTCTAACCCACCTGTTCAGAGCCCTGCAAAACCCGTAACAATATGTGAAATTAAACTAATAACTTGATATTCTAAGCGATTACATTGCACCTGTGAATCGGTAATAACGTTAAACTAGCGTACCCATTCGAGAACTCTTACATGATAATCCCCCTTCTCTGCACTATTTTTCCATTTCCATATTCAGCTTGTAATATATCTTTTTTTCAAGACCTTCCGTGACTTATTACTTTCTCATATACGTACGTTTATACGACGTAATATATGTAGTAGAGAGAACGGAAATACAAATACAAATTCCAAATTTTCTCAAAAACCGCCCCAAAATTTTTATTTACATATTGACAGAGTTAGTACCAAATATGTTCTATACGATGATATACACGCTATTTTCTCTATGCTTTTATTTTTTCAAATATTACCAAAATGAATTTTTTTTGACTTGTCTTCTCGTCGTTAATATTTACATTAGGGACTATTGTTCACATTATTGAATTTATTAGTACATGTAGTTCAAATAATGTCAAATAAAGTTTCTCGAAAATTCCGCATTTTGAAAAACGCTCATATGTCATTTTCTCAAAAAAGGCTCCAATTTTTTTTCTTCAAACTTTTTCAACGGATGGTGATAATGGCACTGTTTAATACGTAATGTTAATTTTGGTGTATTCATTAGTTTTTTCAAAAACTACACAAATGTTTTTTTATATAACTCTCGCGCCGTTAATATTAATATTTCTTTCGATTTGTATACAGTATTACATTTGCGAGTGGAAGTGCTCAAATGATTTCAAATGAAGTTTTTCGAAAACTAAATATATCCCTGTGAAAAAGTGCTTCAAATTTCGCATTTACAGCAATGCTTAATGGCCATTTTCTTAAAAACGGCCATTAACTATTTAGGACGAAGTTTTACTCTTCTTTAATATTCTTGAAGTTATATTTCGGCGGTACTATTAGGAAAGCAAAAAGTTGAGAAAATTTCAAAAAAAAAAAGTGCTTTGGACGACGAAATGTGACAGAGAATGGAGCAAGATCTTAAAACCAGACCATTCCAAGGAAATTTGAAAAATTTACTAGGAGAAAGTCTGTGACATTCTGTAGCACCTCTAGTTCTGTATGTCTTGTAATTGTTAACAATGCAATACACCAATACGAACTTTTCTTATTTAATGTTGTTACCGAGCAGATAGGTACCAGATTCGTATCCTTTATTGGGGAGGGGATTGGGGCCCCCGAATTAGATTGTAAAAAGTTCTCCTAATCCAAATAACAAATGAGTAGTTACACTACAACTCTAACATTAAAATAAGATTTTTGAAAGTTTTCTTGGCCCCCGTCCCACCACCCACATCCTCAACAGCGAGAAACGTTTTTTTAAACTTCTTTGTCAAAGTAACACTATTTTATGTGATTGAAGAAATATGAAAAATAAGAAAATAATGTATACTATCAGAAAAACATTTTTACTTTCTCGCTACCGCCTGGGCAGTAGAGAGAAAGTTATGTAATGTTATGCGAAATAACGGCGAATTTTCGGCAGGAACACTCTTACTACAGGGCCCTGATAACAAAAAACTTGCAAAAACCACTTGCTAAATTTAGTAACAGAATCCTCTAACACGTGGTGTAGCCAGAATTCATGTTTTGTGGGTCTTTGATACCGGAAAATCCTATGACGGTAAAACGTCCGTCCTTCCGTCTGGTGTATGTGAACAACGCTAGCAACTATAACATTCTTAGGATTTTTCCCAAATTGAAGAAATTCCTGCGGTTCGAATCTGAGTCGAAGCTCTGCGGTTTTGAAAAACATTCATTAATTTTTGGGGGTACTTTACATATAGCCCCTTCCACTTTTTTGGAATTTTCTCTAAAATGGCTCCAAATTTTTCTTTAAATTTCTTGTAAGAATAGAGTAAAATATACTTATAAAGGTGGCATAGGTCAAATTTTATGTGTTAACTTTGAATTTTCGATAATTGTAAAGTTTGAATTTCTTTCGACTGACGACTTCCTACGACTACAAAAATGAAGATAGCGATTTTTCCTGCAAATGGAATTTGTCCTTTAATATTTCTTTCATGTACATTTGTTAAACTTTTAATAGTTTTCACGCAATACGTGCGTGCAATATAAGAAAATTACAAAAACAAAATTTTCTCAAAAACGATTTGAAATATTTTCTTAAAACGTTTAGTAGGGGTAATGCTACATGTACTCTATGAGATGCCATAAACGCCATATTGCTCTATTATTTTGTTTTTACAAACATTATAATATTTTTTACTTGTCTTTTACGTCGATAATATTTTCATTGGCGGAGATTTGTTCACATTATTATATTTAATAGTATTCGTGCTTTAAATGATGTATAAAGTTCCTCGAAAACTCAAACGTTTTCTGTGATAACAAGCTCAAAATTCCGCATTTTCAGAAACGCTCAAATGCCATTTTCTCAAAAACTGCTCCATTTTTAAAGTCTTTGTACGGGTAGTGCTAAATGCACGGTTTATGATGATACAAAAGTCGTTTTGTTGTATTCTTTTCTTTTTTTTAAATTATCCCTATGTAATTTTTTAATAGCACTCAGGTCTTCAATATGCATATTTCCAGCGATTAGTATACGTTGTGGTATATGTGAGTGGAGGAGTTTAAAATGACATCCAAAGAAGTTTTTCGAAAGCTCAAAAAAGTTCTGTAAAAAGGGTTTTAAAATTTTGCGGTTACACTAACGCTTAAACGCTATTTTCTTAACAATGGCTCCTAAGTTCTCAAAAAAATGTCCTTATGGGGCGAATTTTACGTTTCTTTAATAATCTTAAAGTAATATTTTGGTTCTACTATCAGGAAACCGAAAAATTGATCTTTTTTGTCTTTTCAATGTACATTGGGCTGCGATTGATTGATTGATTTTTTCGTGTTTCCGGGCGCGTCAACTACTGTGGTCATTAGTCCCGTTAGTGTAGTGCATGTTTTTTTCGGGAGATGGCGGTGATCTTCCCCCGCTGGATGGCGAGACCGTCGACTAGAGGGGTTTCCCCCTAACCAAGACTCTCCCACTAGCGGGGCACCGCCCCAGCCGGGACAAGCTCTAAGCTCCCGACCGGTCTCCCGGAATATGTGGTAGTGTAGTGCATGTTAGTGTAAGTGTGTGTGTGTGTAAGGGGAGAGGATAGGACAAGGAAGAGGAAGGTCAGATCGCGCGCGGTCCGTGGCCCGTTTGGTAAGGTACTGCTCCGGCATTCGCCTGGTGTTGATCGGAGAAACCACGGAAAACTACCGATCAGAGCAGCCGGCCGCTAGAATTCTCCTCCAGACAGCGACTGAATTCGACCTAGCTGGAAAGCTAGTATCGAAAATCCTGCCGCCGTCAGGACTCGAACCTAGGACCTCCCGGTCAGAGGCGCTGCAGTGACATCAGTTCATGCACTGAGCTTCCGCTCCCGGTGGGCTGCGATGGATTGCAGCTAGCAAGAAGAAGGGAAAAGATGGCAGCTGGCCCAGACCAAAGAAATTAGAAAACTAACAAGTACGAATAAATTCTGTGCCATTTTGTAGCACTACTAGTTTTGATTGCTGATGTGTAATTAAAAAAATGAAAACAATTTTTACCATTTCCCCGTCTTTAACCCACATTTTCTTTAAATAGGTACCCTTTGAAAGTGGTTCAATAGTTCTGTGCTTTTATTTGTGTGTTTATAATACATTTCCAATGAAAATTGTTTTGTTGTGCCAAAAAAGGTTTGTTTGTTATAATAATGGAACCGACATTATGATTAAAGCAATAGATTCGCGTTTATAATAACAGAAAAGTGAAATTAATGTAAGAGCGCTAAATGTAACAAAAAATATCCTGTTGAGATAACAGGTTCGCTTTTTTCTCAGTGAACACTTGGCATCAAACAAATATCCATTAGTTACATTACCTCTTACATTAGAAAGGAAAAACATTCTTACAATGTATGATAAAATAAACTGTTTTACTCAACGTCATTCATGTATTTTCACTTTCTCACTTGTTCAAAAATTGTAAACGAGCAGTTTTTGGTCTGTAACACACTGTAAGTTCACACTAGAACTGCCTGATCATAGAAAAGTTAGTCGGTGCCTTGTTTGAATCCGTACGTTTTGCAGCGTTGACATTTTTTTAAGATCTGTTAGAGAATATCGTTTTTCTACGTGGACAATGGTCTAATGTTTTCAGTTTGCCGACTATTCTTCCATAGATTACTAGGATTGCTAAAGAAAACATGATTTTTATCACACCACGTATAGCCGAAACGTTTCGTGAGAAGCATCTATTATTGAGCAACACCAACTTTTTTTCGGCATTTGAAAAATTAAAGAAGGCTATAAAATTTGTAACGGAAAGAATGTATTTAATCATAATGTGTGTTACGTCGAGTGTTATTCCTCTTGATTTTAGGCCCGAAACCGTTAAATTTCTTAGTAAATACCGTTTAAATGCAATATAAGTGAGAGATGATTAATTAATTCGGGTTATTCACAGTAACGCTTAACATTATCCTGCGCGTTTTATAATATGGAGCTAAATTTCACCAATTTATTTATGTATCTTATTAGCTCAGCTTAATCAAATTATTGTTCGCTCAATTATTATTAAAATATTTCTCAAAATATAGAAAAAGTAAATCGTTTATGATATAAATTTGAAGACTCGTGAAATTAAATATTTTTAGAAAAATGGTCCCAACATTGGGGGGGGGGGTGCAGTCCCCCCCCCCCGAATCCCGCCTCTGTACAGTACCCAAAAATATTCGAGAGTTACGATGTCCAATTGTCCTTCTCTGAAGCTCAGGTACAAAAGAGTACTATGTCTATTACTGCCTTTAAAATGTATTTCCACTTTTCTTTTTCTGCAGATATAGGCATTGCAACTCGTCTAATGTTGCACCTTTAATCAGTTGCTGTTTCACATCTTTCCATGTAACATAATACGTTCTGCAATGTTCTCGTGCTCTCCTATTCTTGAAGTTAAAAGATTCCAATTTCGAAACCCTTTGGAAAAAAATGTTTCTTTCGTACCAAATAATAAACAGTGAAAACCAAAATTGATTTCTCATTTTACAGAAAAGGAGCTCCTTCCTATCTATTTTCTCATTATTGACAAGATCTTTTAAAATCAATTACCTGAAAAAGTCCAGCCATCAACAGTCATTGAAAGCTTAAAATCTCAGTCTTTCCCCAGCTCTGTGCACGTTCATCGAGACAACACGTAACCTTGTCATCTATCTAAGACCGTGATTTTTTCGAAAAAAAAAAATCCGCAAGAAAGCGTCTAGATATGAGAGAGCAAATGTGCAACCAAGCCCATATTTTTGACAAAAATTTAAATGACGGACACGAATTGTTTGTTTTTTTCTTTTATATAGGGTTCAGCACAAATTTTGTGTTAATTTAGGGGCACCGAGCGTGTGGGAGCGTCTATAGTAATGAAGTGCTAGACATTACTTTCTCGCTATGTTTACTCAGTAGAGAGAAAGTTACGTAATACTGCGGGAAAAGGCGGGGAATTTTCGGAAGAAAACCTCTTATTGCCGGGTCCTGGTAACGAAAAAGTGGATAAATCCACTTGCTAAATTTAGTAACAGAATCCTCTAACACATATAGCCAGATTCCATGTTTTGTGGTCCTTGCTTCCGAAAAGTCGATTGAGGGCAAAACGTCCGTCTGTGAACAACGCTAGCGGTTAAACTGTTTATCCGATATTCTCGAAATTGACATTCTGCATTCTATCTGGCTGATGTCGCGGCCCCTTGAATTTGAAACCGGTATTTTAATCTTGGGGGGGGGGGGGATTTACACGAAGCTCCTGGAACATAAAAAAAAGTTACATCTTTTTTTATTAAACATTGTTATTGGATAATGTGAAGGACGTTCAATAGAATGGAGCAGATCTAATGTTCGTTAAAAACCTCGATTTTTTGAAAATTGAAAAAATTCAAAATTTTTTCGACGTCTTTCTAGAACTACGATTAGGAAAAATGTTACTTTTCACTTAATGAAAGCTGTTCCTTGAAGATAGATTTGAAAATAAGGTCATGTACAATTTTTCGAAAATCTGTGTACTTTTCGCGAATTTTTGCTTGAAAGTACAGGTGAGAAAGTACGTGCTGTTTTAGCACAACTATTTTCTAGGTGAGTTAGCATCATGTTTTAATTTCGTGTACCTGTGCCCAAACGGCCCGCAGGCTGTTGGTTTGCAAAGTTAGGATTGCGCCCCTAGCAGCCGCCCACCTGGCCAGCCCTACGTTGCTGCATGCAGCGAACATACAAACAGAATAAACGCAAATAAATTGCAGTAATTGCAAGAAGAAATTACTCGAAAAATATTGTTTTTTTAAAAAAACTGGATATGACCATTTTTAATGCGTGTGTGACCATTTTCAATTGATGGTGCTACGGAATGGCACAGATTTTCTCGTTTTAGTTAGATTTCTAATTTCTTGGTGTGGGCTCCTTTTCCTAGCTGCTATCTATCCCCGCCCAAAATTAAATTTTCTCCCCATGTTTTCTCAATATTTCGTTCCCCTAATGGTAGAACTGAAATATGACTAAGATTATAGAAGAGTAAAACCTCGTTATGCCGACCTGGATGGCCGAGGTGGCTAAGAGCGAGTACCGACTCAGCGCTTCGGTCCGAAGGGTCGCGGGTTCGAGTCTCGCCTTGGGCATGGCTGTTTGTCCCTTGACTTTGTGTGTGTGATGTCGCGGAGGGCCTCGCGTTCTGCTGACCCCAGATCAGAGGAGCCCGCAAGTGTTTGTCTAGTATATGGTCGAATATGCGTCCCTTCGGGACGTAAAGGGCAACCGGCTGTCGGCTGGATAAAAGCCCTAGGGAAAAAAACCTCGTCATACTAGATGGACATTTTCATTGAAAACTGGGTTCCGTTTTTGAGAAAATGTCCTTTGATTTTTTTTGTAAACGCGAAAATTTAGGCACCTTTTCACAAACAACTTTTGAGTTTACGAGGATCTTGATTTGAAATAATTAAAAACCCTTCTATGTACAAATGCAAAAATGTAAACAAATCGCTGGTAATGTAAATATTGACGGCGTGATAGATTAAACAAATTTGTGTAAATTTTGAAATGAGTAAAGAATACTTCAAAGGTTATTCTTGGAATATCAATCAGATAGATTGGGGATTTCCAATTTTGTTGAAAATTCGCTTACAGTTTAAGCCGTAGCGTTGTTCACACAGAGACGGACACGACGACACATGGACTGACGTTTTGCTGTCAATCGATTTTGCGATATCAAGGACCCACAAAACATGAATTCTGACTACACAAAGTGTTCGAGAATGTTATTTACTATATATAGGGACAAGATTAACTTTTTCGTTTACGGGACTCCGCATTAAGACTTTTTCTGTCGAACATTCGCAGTTTTTCCGTCAGAATTATAATACCTTCTCTATTTTTCTTTACCTTTTCCGTACATATTCCAATTTCTTTTTTTAATTCATGCAAATGCATGTTTGGGCATTCTTTCAATTAATAGTTGACACTGCGCGAAGTACTAAGAGGAGAAATGGTATTCTGTGCACGTTTTCTTAAATTCTGAGATCTCTACCCTAACCCATAAAAAGGTTGAATCCTGAATCCAGATAGAAATGAGCGTTTTTGGCAAGAATTCTTGAGAAAATACTCGCCGTGCATACACGACAAACGAATCGCCCATTGCTGCTCTAACAACACCGCCCTGGCAACAACGCAATGCACCGCTGGCTGGCAGGTAAATAATGCGTGATATACTAGCGTACTATACTATACTAGCGTACCCGTGCGAGAACTCTCGCATGTTAAAATCCACCCTTTTCCCTTTTTCCTTTTCCATATTAAGAGGGGAAGTTGTTCGCGAAACGTGTTTATTTGTTTAAAAAATTTAAAAAGGTAACTTACAACGTACTTATAGAATTTAAAATACAAATAAAGAAGAATGAAATTAATTTTGAAACAAATTTTGAATAGAGGTTTATTTAGTATTATAATCATGTTCTTGGAACAACTCACAACACTTCCATAAAAACAACATTTAAAGTAATTTTACAATCCTCTTTGACAGTCAGCTCGCTTTTAGCTCGGTTGAAATTTGAGGGGAGAGCGACAAAAATGAACAAAAATATTTTGAATAAGAATAAAATGAGCGTTTAGTGATTAGTAGATATGTAGTTCTATACCAAGTGCAAGAGTACTATAGGTAATATCACAAACGTTTCACAGAAACAAGAATGTCAATTTTTCCCATTCAATTAATGAACGGTAGCACTGTGCACATAAAAAGCAATCTTCATCGGTATCAAGCAACTATTAACACTTCGAATTGTTTCTATCAGAGCATTTAGGTTTATTTGCACCTTGAATTAATGATTATGCAAATAAATCTCATCAAAGCTAAGTATACAGAGAAAGCTTACAAATAAACCTCGGCGCAAAGCTAGGTGTACTGAGAAAGCTTACAAATAAGATGGAGAAATCTAAGCCTTCTAAGCGTGACGTCACAAACAAAAATAGCCTCCAGCGTTGAGTAATGTAGTTGGTATAATATCGATAATATAATAATATATCGATTAATATAATATCGATAAGTGTCGGAACAGAAAAAATGTAAAAGAATGCCCAAAATGATCTTAATCTGTAGATTACGATGTGAAAAACGTTTCTTTGATGTCTGTGGTTTCAAAATTTTAAGTTTCAAAGTCTTAGAACGCCTCGTTTAGGAATTATTTAACTACATAGATTTGGACAATGCTATCAAGTGTTGTGGGCTAAATTTAAAAATGAATATTTAGATGCGTTTTTTAACAAATCCTTCTCATCTTTAAAGTCAAAATGAAATTTATCACGTCTCCGTGAAATTCTCCCTCTGTAGAAACATCATTTACCAGATTGGTTGCGTGTGGGAGCCGTAAAAGGTATGTACTCGTATACTACTGAAATAATACAGGAGACGATATAATTGCGCCATTGCGGTATTAGAAAATTACGTAACCGTCATTATTGGGAGAAAGTACGTGCTCTTTCAGCACTACTAGTTGA
Organism: Teleogryllus occipitalis; assembly: GCA_011170035.1. Lineage (NCBI taxonomy): Eukaryota > Metazoa > Arthropoda > Insecta > Orthoptera > Gryllidae > Teleogryllus > Teleogryllus occipitalis. The sequence continues at coordinate 180,689 of BLKR01002147.1, forward strand.
ATTTTAGAGAACACAGAATTCGCGGAAAATGGAACCAACGCCATTTTTAATCCGTTCTTTGGTACATAGGAGAAAAAAATTGGAGTCGCGTTTGAAAAAAAAATTGTTTAAAAATTACCTATATATCACGGAAACTTACGCAAAAACTACTTGTATTATCGAAACATTATACCAGACCGTGTTTCAACTTGTCTTTAAAGAACAGATTTCATTAATCCAGTTCCTTTAAATCGATCGAGGAATATTAATTTTGGAGAAAATGGCTAAACGGTTTAGGTGCTAGAATTGATTACAGGCAGACGGACAGACAGATCGACGGACAGTCAGACATTTTTGCAACAATCGATTTTCCGGCATTAAGGACCCACAAAACATGGACTACACAGCGTCTTCTGACTGCACAACGTGTTAGAGAAAGTAATGTTCTATGAATAGGAAGAAGATTTATCCACTTTTTCTTTACTATGTCCCAGCAAAAAGACTTTTTCTGTCGCCTGTTCCTGTGGCACAGGATAGGAAGATGCCCGTACGGGCGAGCGACTGGTGAATCGCAAAGAGCACAAAATTTCACCCGCAGGCCTTTTCAGGGTCTCTCGAGAATTGCTCCGCGGTCCCATAGAGGACCGCGATTACTGATAATAAAGGAAAGATTGAAATGGCAGGAATCTTAAATTAGGATTAAAGACATTGAATTATGTTCTACTATTCATTATAATGAAATGTTAATAATTTCATTATTAAATTATTAATAATATTAGTAATTTGATTTCGACCCGACATTTTGTCGGGTTACCCCTTGGGTACTATATTGTCCTACGTTACGTAACAATATTTTTTAAGAAAGGTATAGTTTTTAGACAGTAATCAAGCTTCGTGTTCGGATAGGGTCTCTTTCAAGCCCGAGAGTGACGAACTTTCGACACCCGGGTGTACACGACATATACTGTACCGTTTAAAATATTAAGGAATGACATTTTATGCAAATCTACCTTTACCAAATTTCGTATTCATTCATTTATAGCTGCTTTTCATTAATTTTTCGTGTGTAGAAAAGTGAATTTATTCAATTAAGCTTGCTTCTTATTTTTCTCAGTTTTTATTGTCTTGGCGTGCATTTGTATAATATATAATATATTTTTGTGTGAGAAGTTATTGATAAGGAAAAATAAGTGCAGGAAAACGGATTTCTGAGTCATTTCCTTCCATCTGATAGATACACGTGCAATTGGAAAGACCAATCGATCAATGGACTCTTAAGTCACAGAATCGAACGTTCCCCCTCGAATGATGAATGTGTTCTCTCTAGTGGGAATATTTTGACAGTACATTTCTATTCCATTTTGAATAAATATATGGTGAAAATGACACAAAAATTATCCTTGTGATTTTTCAGAAAATCGTGTAGCATTATTTGAAATCACGATTTTTGTCCCTTCGGGTACATGCATTTACGTAGTCTAGAACTGAATCTTCTGGATAGACGAGGCGCTTGTAGAATAATCTTTACAATTCTTTAGCAGGTAAGCAATTCTGAAGATTATAGTTAAACGTGTTGAACATAATATAAACTTGAGGAACATTTGCACTATTCGTAAAAAAAGAAGAAAAGTACAAACCCGTTGCTCCGGAAGCTTGGAATTGTATGGTGGACGTGATGTATTACGGAGCTTTCATCAAACCCCGAAGGGCCCGGGTCCAGGTCCTCCAATGATCAAGGGCCTCGGATAGCTCTTAAAAAACTTATTTCATACTACATTAAAAACATTGGATATTTATAATATAGAATATTACTGGCTGATGTAAGAATGTCACTCAGTGAAGAGAAGTTAAGTTTTTTAATTTAAAGAGAAGTGTTAAAACAAAACTTGTCTTTAAAATGGGGGAGGGCAGAGAGATCGATGAAAGTAACATTCCCCGAAGCTGTTAAAACGGCACTGGCTTCCATTTTGTCATGGTTTCTATATAACCATGGTTTCTATATAACAACCCTTTTCTCCTTTTCTTTACAAATACAAATAAAATTACTTTTATAACATCTAAGTCCTTGCCATCCTAATACGGGTTGTGATATACCACTCCAACGAATCGTGAGTTCGTGAAATCGATCCTATACAGGAAATCGAGAATAATATTACCATAACTTCAGGAAGATGTATATATTTTAATTATTTCCTATCATTAAGGTTGTTGCCATACAATAATAATAATAATAATAATAATAATAATAATAATAATAATAATAATAATAATAATAATAATAATAACAACAACTCCATGGAATCACAGCCATAAAACCGTATAATATTACCGGCTTTGTTTATTCCTTGCTCTTGCTGGCAAATAATATTAAGCGAATTCTACCTCGCTTATGACGACGTTAAAACACATGTGCATACATAAAAAAACACACAAAATATCCTTTGACAAATGAACTACAATCTAATATTAAACAATGCATCTTTGCTTCCAACATTCACTCGATTAAATATTAGCAACATTAACTCGAATGCACTCTACCAGTTTGAATAATTTGAAAAATGGCCAAATCTTTTCTCTAGGATCTTAAACTAACAGTCTGGGCCTTGCTATAAATTTTTTGATGATGAAAAACAAAAATATAATGTTTTTAAACTTTAAACTTTTTTGCTGCACGACGATTGGCAGCAACTGCTGTCCACATTCCACCATTTCAAATACGAAATCATAACATCCAAGGAAAGAATGTGCACTCCATGACTACGTCTCTCGTATTATATATGATATTGCTCGCCAATGCAAATGTTCGTCTTCAAATTAATTCCATAAAAATTTAATACTTCGAAACTAAAAAGCAAAATTATATAAAATGTTCACCACGGTATCACCGTCTTATCTCATGAAGTGTTTGATTCTACAATCAAAATAACACGCGATGCGTTTACTGCAACTCAAGAGCATCTTACCAAGTAAACAATTTAGAAAATCAAAATCAACGGAAACAGCTATAGTTTCTTTTCTTAAAGATGTCGCCTCATCATTGGATCAAAACGAGGCACCCATTGGATTATTTTTAGATCTCTCAAAAGCTTTTGACGTCATTGATCATGACATTTTACTTTCAAAATTACCTTCATATGGAATCCGTGGTATTGCTCTAGATTGGTTATGTTCGTACCTTAAACAACGATCTCAGAGAGTTGAAATACCTTACTGGAATGATGGAACATTATGTACGCACCTTTCCGACTCTTCGCCCATTGCATGTGGAGTTCCTCAAGGATCGATTTTAGGCCCTATTCTGTTCCTACTTTACGTAAACGATATGCCCTCGACGATTCGAAACGGAAGAACGGTTCTCTTTGCGGATGATACGAACATCCTTTGCAATAAAGAAACCGTAAATAGTACAATATCAGATGTTTCAAATTGGTTCCGAAATAACAAATTAATAGCAAACGAAAAGAAAACGGTTTTAATGCAGTTTTCCATTCAAATAAACAATTCTGTGCTCCATTGAAAATGAACGGTGTACCATTGACTGATGTTAAGGCAACAAAATTTTTAGGTCTCTCAATTCAGTCAAACCTTAAATGGAATGTCCATTTAAATGAATTGAACACAAAATTAAGTTCATTATGCTACGCGTTCAGAATTCTTGCAAATTCAGTCAGCCTTCATACTGCTCGTTGTGTATACACAACGTAGTATATATACTTCGCGAATGTTCATTCCCGCCGGAGATATGGCATAATATTCTGGGGAAATACATCTTATAGCTCCCAGACTTTTAGATTACAAAAACGAATTGTAGGAATAATAACCAAATCCCACCCACGTGATTCATGTAAGTCTCTCTTCATTAATATAGGAATTTTACCATTACCTTGTCTTTTATTTCCGAATCAGTGGTTTTTGTAAAAAATGACTTGCTTAAGGGCGGGAATATATTTTCAGAAAATTCCGATGTCTATTACTATAACACTCGACGTAGAAATCATATTCATCAGGTGACAGTATCAACAGCTCAATACAAAACATTCACATACAATACATGTACATTATTTTACAACACTTTGCCAGATGACATTAAACGATTAAATTCGATAGAAAAGTTTAAATTCCAAGTGAAATCGTTTCTGCTGCATAACTGTTTCTATACAGTTAGATACTGAGCATCAGAAGAAAAGTAACATTAATTTTAACAATGATACATAATGCATTATTTACCACTTGGACTGTATAAACATGTATAAACAACCTGTAACAACTATTGTACTACAACCTCCTGGTCAATGACCCCCATCTCGATCAGGTTTTTCGACCAGTTTCGCTGATCCATTGAGCAAATGCTGAGATGGCCCTTTGTTTTGCTTCTGGACATAAATGTAACTTCATTTTCTGTGCACGTCTTCTAGAATTCAGTGGGAAATACAATTATTCAAATTAATGTTTCCATGTTGTCGCGGCAGGAAGTATTCTTCCGAAGGACAACATGGATAAGAGCCAAAATTTATTGCTTAGTTATCCTTGAAAATAGATTTTATTACATGGGAATTTTTTTTATTTTTTATTTTTTTTAAATTTAAGTAGTAGATGACTTAGTGTAGGAATCACAGAATTTTGAAAATGTGCACACAATTCACTTTTCCCCATAGCACGTCATACGCAGTTTGAACTGTTTTTTTTACGTAAAATAAATAAATAAATAAACATTCCTACGACCAAAGTAACACGATGTGCTCGCCACGGCATCTCAATCGCATCTCATCTAAAACAAATTGTTGTTGTGATCCACTATACCGCGTAGTTTTAAACAAAAGAAACCTCTTCTCTGACAATATTACTGTTTCTTTACGTCTTTTTTATATTATATTGTCTTTAATAGCCTTTTAGCGTTGCCATAAATTCCTAAATATATTCCAAGATATTTATAATATTCGTAACCCTTTTTCCAATTACTTGTTTTATTATTTCAATATATTATCAGTAATCGTTCGTCACGCTTGTGAGAACATTTGACTATCTCATTCCTAATATGAAAAATTAATTGATTATCACGGAAATCTTTTTATTAACGAAATACTATGAGGTTGCGACGTGTCATTATTTGTAAATATGTCCTATTTTTATTTATTGATATTCTCACAGTCTATTTTAGGCACATTTCTTTAGAATATCACTAAATTTGAGAAAACAGCTTTCACTCATGCACTTTCACATGTTTTTGTTCGTATTGACGTACGAAATTAATGTGTTTTTAGTCCTAATTCAATGTTTCAGTATTTATTTCGGACGCGTCTGAACTGACCGTCACAATATCTATTTTCTGTAAATTATAATTGCCATGTAAAAACTAGATGACAAATTAAAAAATTTCCTCTTTCCTAATTGTTAAATTTTATGTGAACTTTTTTTATTTCTGAACCCTTTGATGACGGACTGCCCATTCTGCGCGCGCCAATGCAGGATGCCACCTCATGCGAAGAAGAGGTTGTGCTGCGCGTTGATCCTGGTGGCGGCAGCCAGCGGCGCGCCCGCCCCGCCTCTCCTGGCGGCTGCTGGCGTGGGCGTGGCGCCGGAGGAGGCGGCGGCGGCGGCGGCGGACGCGCTGGCGGCCACGCGCTCGGAGCGCGCGCTGCACGCGGTGCTCCCGCCGGGCGCCACGGGCCCGCTGCCCGGCCGCCTGCTGCGCTCCGCCCACCGCCGCGCCTCCGCCCCGCTGCTCGTCACGCGCCTCGCGCCGCCCGCCCCGCCCGCCTCTCATGTAAGAGCCTGCGCTTTCGAACCTCACTGCAGCTCGCAGACTTAGAAATGTTTCGTGGCTTGGTCTATTAATACGTTTCCCATTTTCTGAGCCCTCGAGTGACTTGCACAGCGAACTACCATTCCTTGGAACGATCCAGTGTTCGATTGCCGGTCGCAGCGAAAGTATTAGTAATAGATAAATTAATATTAGTAATAGATAAATAATAATAAATAATAGAAATATTTGTAGCTTTCCATCACAATCGTCTCTGTTTCTAAACGAAAGAAAAGCTCCGGCAGGCCAAGAAATATGGAGAAGGGATGACGTGAAGCTCATGTCCCTTTTAACCCCCAGGGATTAATAAAAAATTAAAGTAGGGCCTATAAGTTTGAGAACATCGCTCGTCGGCAAAAGTCGAATAAATCCGACCCTAAAGTGCCAAATTCATACGCACTACATACTTTTCCTATCCATGTTTTATTTTATTTTATTTTATTTGAGAAATTTACGTATATTGCATTATCATATTACGCATATTACGAGATCCGACGAATCCAGCGGGTTTTATGGAATGGCCAAATATGCAATGTTTTATTCCTAGCTCGGTGAGAACATCATCTGTCGGGATAATAGAAAGTCCCGGTATAGCTTCCCGGCGGGATCAACATAACTACGAATCTCTCTCATACCTTTTCTGACGCAGATGTTACTCTGTTGTGATATATTTTTCATTTTTAATGGCTCTTCTTGAGTTTTCTTCCCACAGCCGAAAAATAAGAAAATACTTCAAAACAAGTATAAACACTAACAATTCACTCAACGACAGTAACATATAAATAATGTTTAAAATAATTCAAGGGCCTTTTAGATTTAATGATTAAAATGATGTTTCAAAATTCATTATTTTTAAGTTCAAAATATTAGTACTTTCGAATATTAGTACTAATTAGGCCATTGTGTACACCCCTAACTCCGCCCGCCTTCGCCAGCCCGCGCCCTCCTCACGCGGGCACCAGCAGCCGCATCTCTTGATCCTTCGGCCGCGCCCCTCTACCCCCACACACGTCCGGCCGACGTCCTGTCATCTTAAGCGAGCCGCATACCCCCCAAAAAAAAGAAAAGAAAAAAAATGATAAAATTTTTTTAAAAATTGCAGAACTTCGTTGCTGCAAGGTACGAACGACCCAATTTGCTTAAGCACCTGTATCTACGTTCTGCGTATAACAATTTGTGAATAATTTTTATTATTTACATTTTTATATTTCATGTATTCCTCTGATTTTTTATCATATAGCTCTGATGATGATGGCTACGCTGTCGAAAAGATCTTAAGCTAAATATATGGTATTGATACCAGACAACACCTTTTATTAACTTGTGGTACTTTTGAAGTTCATCTGTAGCTATAGGACCCTTTTCGGGGACAATAAAGGGTATAAACGCCCTTGCAGGCTGGCAGTTGCAAACGGATTCTACCAGATAGCTCCAACAATTCCCTTGCGTGCTTCGGCGCGACATGCAGCAAAATTAATTCGGGTGCTAATGGGTTAACTTCAATTTTAAAACGGAAAAATTTTTGGTGTAAAATGAAAGTACTTTCGAGTTTCATCACACACTTCAGGTCCTTTTCCGACGGAGATTGATGTGCGTGGCTGCTCTTGCTGGCAAGAAGCTGCAACAAGGAAGATTCAACAATGCCTCTGTGCGTATTGGAGCGACAAAAAAAGAACAAGCGTGACAGGCTGCAAAATTAATCCGGTAGTTAATGGATTATTTTTCGGTTTTAAAACTGAACACTTGCGACACACGCTTAAGCGCGCTTTCCGGCAGATAGTGAAGTGATTGGCTGCACTTGCACGCGAGTAGTTGCAAGCAGATGCTGGGAAATGGCTCCAACAAAGCCTGCCTGGACGGATTTAACCGAAATTAGCGTGTCGTTGAGCAAATTTCATTGGGGTGTTAATGGATTCAACTTCAGTTTCACAATTGAACATTTTCATTTTTAAATTACAGTTGCTTCCGAGTTTCATTACACACTTTAGGATCCTTTCTAGCGGACAGTGAAGTGCGTTGGTGCACTTGCAGGTAATGAGATGATTCATCACAATATAAGTGAACTATAAACAAAATAATTACGAAGATAAACCACATCAACAACGGGGAATCTAAAGGAAATATATGATAAGTAATGAGAATGTAAGGGAAGGGCAGCGTGACTAATAGATGGGAAAATAGTGGAATTTGGGCGATTATAATATTAAATTGACACGTGAGATATTTCCGTGAGTATTAGTCAAATTTCGTAAAACAACGCAAGAATGAAAAGTTCATGGAATAACTAAATAAGGTGCTTAGACGGGTTTAGCGAATCAGAAATGAGAAGGCATGCGAAGAATGCGAGAGTCAGCGCAGGAAAACTAAAGGGACACGAAAATGTGTACAGCAGTGTGGGTCTTGGGAGACAGAAGAATGGCGCATCTTATGAACAAGAAGGTAGAAGGGATTCCGGCGCGGTTCCGATCGGAAGGGAGTAGAATGTTCTCCAACGTAGTGATCATCAAATTAGTTGGATTGTTGACAGTACAAATGTCGTAAATTGGAAAAAGTATAAACCTTGTAGGAGAAGAAGAAAATGTCATGCCGTAATTGCACTATGCGGAAATGGAAGTTTAAAATGTACGTGAAAGTCGACAGTCAAGAGTGTTGCGGACTTAAAACAGGAAAGTGATAAAAAGGGGTCATATTAACAGGAGTATTATAAGAAGACCAAGTCTTGTTATAGATTTTCATAATTTTTCATTTAGGATAGTAAAGGGGCAATGGCCATGCATGCAAGGGAAGAGTAAATGGAAATATTTAAATGTTTAACAGGGTTATTATGGTTATTGTTTTGCTGTGATTGTTATGAAAAGAGCAATGCATGTTTTTGTTTGTCAGGAGCAGAAGAGTAATTGATTATTATGTTTAATTGATTTTGAAAAAGAGGTATTATTTTTTATGGTCTGGTAACGAAAATTACCGAACCCAAAATAAAGAAATAAATATTCTTTATGCAGATTCGCGTAACAGCGAATCCGTGTGGATGGTCTTGTCATCCCACAAAAACAAATTTATCAAGACGAATAGACCTCGGCATATAAACAGCGTAGTGGTTAAAGTAAATGGATAAAATATAAAAGGATAAAATTAAGGTTTTTCGATGTTAAATTACCCGGGCAGTACGAGGAAAATACCGAGAGCGGTAACTCAGTGCATCAACTGATATCACTGCAGCGCTTCTGACCGGGAGGTCCTAGGTTCGAGTACTGACGGCGGCGGCAGAATTTTCGGCACTAGCTTTTCAGCTAGGTCGAATTCAGTCGCTGTCTGGAGGAGGATTTTAGCAGCCGGCTGCTCTGATCGGTAGTTTTCTGTGGTTTCTCCGATCAACACCAGGCGAATGCCGGAGCAGTACCCTACCAAACGGGCCACGGACCGCGCGCGGTCTGTCCTTCCCCTTCCTTGTCCTATCCTCTCCCTTATACACACACTTACACTAACATGCACTACACTACTACATATTCTGGGAGACCGGTCGGGAGCTTAGAGCTTGTCCCGGCTAGGGCAGTGCCCCGCTGGTGGGAGAGTCCTGGTTAGGGGCAAACCCCACTAGCCGACGGTAGGTCAGCGCCGGATCTCGCCATCCAGCGGGGGAAGATCACCGCCATCTCCCGAGAAAAAAACATGCACTACACTAACGGGACTAATGAAAAAAGCAGTTGACGCGCCCGGAAACACGAAAAAATCAATAAACAAGGAAAATTCGCCGGAGTAGTTGCAAACAGACGCAGGCAGATGCAGTTACAGTAAATGCAGGCAAATGCAGACAGATGCAGTAGTTGCAACAGATGCAGTCTTCAACAAAACCGCTGTGAGCACGGACCCGAGGACAACGAGTGTGGGATAATCAGCATAATGATTTCAGGCGATAATGGTTAAGCTTTTATTTTAAAATTGAACACTTTCAGCGCCACCCGCGCCTTCCACGCCCCCTTTCGGAGAGTGACGTGCGCGTGCGCGCTTGCAGGCGCGCGCGTGCCGGGAGGCGGCGTGGGGGCGGGGTCCGCCGGCGCGGCGAGCGCGCCCCGACGCCTACGTGCTGGCGCTGGCGGGGGCGGGGCCGGGGGCCGTGCGCGGGGCCTTGGCGCAGCTGCGTTGCGCGCCCGCGCCCGCCTGGAACCCCTACGCGCGCTTCCTGCTGGTGTTGCTGGCGCCGGTGCCCTGCGGCTTCGACGCGCGCCTCGCCCTCCGCGCCGCGTGGAGGGAGGGCGTCCTCAGGGCCGTCCTGCTCTATTGGGCCCAGCCCGGTTGCCTCGCGGGATTGCAGGTGAGTAGGGGTGACCCTAAAGCTCTCTCCTGCAAGTGGAACTACACCGTCTCACACCCAAGCTTCCGTCTTCTTCTATCTTGCCTATCATCTTCTTGGATGAGACCATCCCTCTTTGTCTGTCGCACACCATCGTACCATGTAAGTCTTGGTCTACATCTTTTTCTGTGGTTTTTAATGGCCTCCATGTTTTTAATGGCCTTCTTTCTCCCGGCATTCTCCAACGGTACGGCTGCTAAGATGCCCATTACGTTTTAACCTTCTCCCCTGTATTGTATCCACTTTATCTGAAATGACACTTTTTTTCCCATTAACATTATACCACAGCTATGTCTCCAAAACATCATTTCTATGGCCATTAACTTTGTCTAATTTTTTTACATCTTCCACAACTCAGCACCGTACAGAGTTTTCGAGTAGCGTTCTCGAAACCAGACGCCAGCCGTGCCTCAGTGCAAACAATCGTTGCTCTGCAGCGTCTTTGAAAGTTGGCTGCTAGATAGCCAGGTCGAATTAGGCGGTTATTTGAAAAATAATTCCAATGAGCGGTTGTTCTGATCCGTAATTTCCGAAATAGTAAACTAAATAATAAAACAATTTAATGGTTTACTAGATCATTGCTGTGTGTTTACGACCATAAAACAAAAACACATTTGGTATTGTTAATACCCTTGCAGGCCTTTCTTATTCGTTATGCCCGCGTGGGCCTTTTGAATACTTTATGCCCGCTCTAATACCAACACAAATACATTTTTAAGAATTCGATTTATTCAAGTTATTATTACATAACCGTTACTAAAGGGAGAGACAGTATGAGCTGTTTTAGAAACACTAGTTACTAAAGTCACCCGCAATCACGCCTGCAAGCAAAAACAATGAATAAACCATCTTCTCTAACCCTACTAAACTTTAACGCAAATGGCATAAAGAGACACTATTCTACTATTTTCTGAATACACAACATACACATAGCATATACATGCTATTTGTATGTTATGTGTATTTAGAAAAAACGAACGCATCTTGTACCTGGCGAAAAATTTAAATTATATGTTTATACAATCTACAGAAGTGACATTACAGGCTACAGACTTACAGCCTCAGGAGGAACAGCAATTGCAATTCAAAATAAATTCAAATATTTCCAAACAAGACTCACCATCATCTATTAATCTTGAAACAGTAGCAGTAAAAATATCCATTCTAACACACTCAATAATCATCATTGAAGCATACAGACCTCCAAATCAGAAATTTCCAAGTAATTAACTTTATCAAATATTTTCTAACAATGCCCACACTTTAATAATAAGATATCTAAACAGCAAAAATCAAGCCTGGGGATGCAATACCTCAAATTATCATAGCAAAACACTCAGATCAGATTTAGCTTTATCAATAACACACACATACACTCCTCAACTACCCCCAGATGTTATTCCAACAGCACTAAACATCTCTACAGCAGCACTAAAACAACACTAAAACAACTCCCGATATTGAAGACTCAGTACCAACCAAACATCTTTATCAAACAATACACCAAACAGTTGTACCAGAAGTAGATTCAGACCGTCTTCGAATTAAAATTACCATTGACACACGAGAAGAAAATAAATCGCAATGAAATAATCAAAGGCAAAAGCAATTAGAAATACTTCAAAAAATTAATAAATAAAAATTTAGTTTTTCCAAACCATATTTTAAGTAGCACTGGTCTAAATAATGAAGTCTCAAATATCACTCGAACAATCAAACGGGCTAATCTATATTCCACCACTCCATGCATTATCATCAAAACCCAAAGCAGCACATCTCCCAAATCAAATCTTAAAAGTAATCAAAAGAAATTGAGCTATCAGACACCGATGGATCTCAAATAGAAATGAGCATGACAAATCACTTCGTCATAAACTCACCAAACAAATCAAAGACATGATTACCAATTACAGACACAACAATTATGAAAAACACCTGCAACAACTTCACCCAAATACCAGGCAGCTCTGCCAAACCGTCCAATATTTCATGAAAGAAAAAATACTGTTCCCCCTCTCCTTTCTAGTCACTGGGTAATATACTCTAAACACCACAAAGCAGAAATTATAGCAAAACAACTTGCCTCAACATTCAAGCTCCACTCAATAATACTTCAAGATTTTAATACATAAATAGAAGAATATATGAATCAATTCCACATGACTGTATCACATCCCATCAAATTTATTTCACCAACATAAACTCTCAATATCATCAAAAAGCTCAAAAATAAAAAACAACAACACCCGGCTATGACAACATCTCCAATGTAACCCTCAAACAATTTCCAAACTGTTGTATTGCTGCCATAACAGGCATTTTCAATGCTACACTCCGTCTATGACACTTTCCACAGTTGTGTAAACATGCTCTAATGCCACCCTTTAACAAACCCAAATCAACCGTAATGATCCTTACTATAGATCTATTAGCTTGCTCCCTTCAATAGCAAAAATATTTGAAAGGCTAATACTAAACCACCGAATTAACTTTCTCAATGCCACCAATATCATACCCAAAACTCACTCGGCTTTAAATCCATCCACTCAACAACCTACCCACTTCTCAAACTAATTGAACATATACTAAATTGCTTTTACACTAAAAAGCACCCAGTATCCGCCTTCTTTGACATTACCAAAGCCTTCAACAGCATTTGGCACGAGTTCTTCACTCACGACGGCATCTGGCTCTTCAAACTTCAGCAACTAGATACCTCAGAGCTTCTCCATAAAATCATCTTCAGTTACTTAATTAACAGAACTTTTCAAATTAAAGTAAATCAAATATTTTCAATTACTCATCGTATATATGCCCCAATGCTCACTTCTTGCTCCCACATGATTCAACATCTGCACTTCAGATCATCCTACATTGTCAGATTCCAACATAACTCTATTTGCAGATGACACAGTTAACTATTCATCCCATGAAGACATACTCATAACATATGACAACATTCAATCATTTCTTCACATTCTTAATACCAGGTTTCATACATGGCGATTAAAAAATTAATCCGCAAAAACACAAACTTTATAAAGATAAAAGTCAAGTAAAAGTCTTCTCCAAATCTGCTCCTTTTTACATGCCCTTTACCCAATACCCCTTATATACCTTTACCCAATTACACGTTACTCCGTCTGAACATGTAATGCTAAATGCTCCATACATTTTCACACCTAAAAAAATTTCCCCAAATTATCATTACTAATCGAAGAACAAACGTTTCGTTTCCATCTTTTGATGTTAAATCAAAAACTATAAATAAATAAAACAAAGCCTCATAATGGTTCCATAGTAATGTTCAACAAAGATAAAAAATGAGAGAATTTCATACTTCTTGTCATAGAACTTTCTTATCTTATCTTGTCAATGAACTTCTCAAATATACATTGCTCCATTGTTTCCCAGAGTAGCATACGGTGTGTTAGACTGTGGTAGTAATAAAGTAATAAAGTTAAAATGTTGAAACAAATTTATGGTACTTCATTTTTTCAATTTTCTTTCATGTTAAGTGTTAGAAATAATGATAATATAATCCAAACCCACCCAATTCAATTACTTCAATACCCCACCCTATTAAGTTAACATAAAAGCTATTGGGAATTCGTAAAAAAGTAGTAGTTGACAAATAATTTCTTGGTCCTGGGGATAGCTTTCAAAACATTCTTTAAATGCAAAAAACTTAAATACTCGCAAAAAAAATCAAGTCGTAAACAATATAACGAATGTCACTGGCTTCAGTTCTTTTGTAATTTCTAATTGCAGTATTAATTCGGAATATTACGTTGTGACGTAACGAAAAAACTGGAGATTTAAGTGCAGTCCAGATCTGCCATGAGGCGGAATTCTGCCAATTGTGGAAAAAAAAGCTTTGTCAGAAAGTAATCAACTGTAGGTTTTTAAATAACATTAAAATATTTAATTTTATTCACGTGAAACAAAATTCATTAATATAAATGCATATAACCTAATTGGTCTAATGTCAATTATTTTTTCCTAATTGGTTGGAAGAAAATACATCAATACATTGAGAATTCAAATTGCAGAATAAAGTAAAATCAAATGAAATTTTAGTTTTCCAATAGCAAATTATAATTAAAATAACATTTATTATTTTGCATATTCTTGTGATCCATTTCTGTTCTGCGAAAATTTTTCTTGGGACCCATAGCGGCGAGACGTCTATATACATTTAATTAATTTTGAAACAAAAATTCTGCAAAAACTAACTTTTCGAAGAAAATTGTACATGACGTCTTTTAAAGAGCTGATTTTTCAGAACAGACTTTGACAACTTGCCGCCAATGTAAATATCGCCGACGTGAGATGCAAGTAAAAAAAATATACTTTTGTTTTAAAACAAAAGAGTAGAACAATAAGGCGTTTATGTCATCTTATAGAGTGTATTTAGCACTACTTCTACGAAAAGTTTAAAGAACAAATTTCAAGCCGTTTTTTGAGAAAATTTTGAAAAAGTCTTAGGGACTTCATATTAAGTACCACCGAATTTTTATGAGTGTTTTTCAAAATCTCCAAGCTTGAACTCGGGCCAGTTCGACAGGAGTTTCTTTAATTTGATAAAAATTGTACGCCTAGTTTAGGCGCTAATGGTGTTCACAGATGGACGGACGAACGTTGGGCTTCATATTTACTTAAACTTGGAAAGAGATGCCATTTAGAGAGTAATCATTTACCATGCACATGATAAATGATTACTCTTTAGAAATTAACACAATTACTGTAACATTTTCTACTTACCAAGGCACAGAAGTCTTACATCGAAGGTAAAAATATTTCATCACAATTCTCACGTTCTTAATACGGAGGATAACACTTAAACCACTGACTTCCTAGCAGTGCAAGCATGTTCTGTGGCAAGAAATACGTTAAGTTTGTCAGGTAACCGCCAGAATACTCTTGCATTTTCCATTTTCCTTGTGTTGACAGAATGGTGATTTAGAAGGGGGTGCGTTATAGGCAACCTTCCCCTGCCTATGCCAGAAATATACTTCGATTTATTTATACTGGAGACTCAAGGTCACGAGCTGAAAGGAGAAAAGAATTGCCGTCCAATCGAAAGCTCTAATACCAAAAATTGAAATCATATCAAAGCTTCCGATTGGATGACAGTCCCCCTCCTTCCAGCTTATGACCTTGAGGCGACACTATAAATAAACTAAAGTATAGTAAAGGTTGCCTAATAGCAATTTGGTAAACTATAAGATGGATACAAAGTATTGCTTAACTCACAAAGAAACATAAGTATCAATATTGAATTACTTTCTTCTCCTCTTTCTTCTTCTGCTCCTTTTTCTCTTTCTTTTTCTTCCTCTGTTCCTCCTCCTTTTTCCCCTTTCTTATTCTTCTTCCTTTCTCCTTGTCTTCTCTTTTTCCTTCTTTTTCTTCCTCCTCCTCCTCCACAGCCTGAGCGTCTTCAATTCTAATACTTTCGGGAATTTCTTCAATCGTCTTCAGTGTGCTTTGTCAACTTCTTATCAATATTCGTATCATACATCGCCGTTAAAGCAATACCATTAATCATATAGAAACGCTGCTAAAATATATCAAAATATTAAAAAGGCAATCGGATAAGATAAAACGGACGTCGTTAGTTGTTTTACAGCAAGTTTACAACTACCTCGCACTTAAAGACCTATTTTACCAATGCGTAAAGGAAATACTACTAATTTATAAACCGTATGAATAAACCTTTCCTTATGTTTTTATTTCATTGTTCAAACTGGGAATATCTTGCAATTTTAATCACGTCTGTTTCCCTCATGCAAGAAGTACTTGGGAGAAATATGAATTTTCTCCTCAATGTTCACATCATTGTTTAAGGAATGTGAATTTCTTTCCATTGTGTTTCAAACCAAGTTTCAGGTTCTGTTGTTAATACGTTTTGACTTTTCGCTGTTTTCCTCTTCGTTTCGAATATTCGCAAACTTAACTTTCAACGCAATGGTAAACCTTTATCTGATGTAATAATTTTTTTTTTGTTCATAGGTTCGCTCCTACAATCCGTTTTTAGAATTTTTGGAAGACGTAACTGAGGACCTTCACCGTGGCTATCGTGACAAAACCAAGGATCTGCATGGCTATCGCTTACGTGCAAGCTTCGTGCCGCTGCTGTTTAACTCTGTGTTGGTGGCTCTTCCCAAGGGCAAGAATGAGGTATGAAGAAGCATGAAATCTTTTAAAACTTTGCTTCGCGCAGATGCCTTAGTTAAAATTCCCGATTTATGATGATTTAGGAGAAATTAAATATATAAAAACGAACCTCTGGAACACGGACCCGGGGAGGGAGAATCGAACTTGCATGATGTCACTAAAAAATAGCGATCAGAAAACATTCTCTTCTGTCTCCGATCCTGGAGGTTTTTAAATTCTTACTTGCCAAAGTGACTACACAAAAGTTAATTTGCGGGTATTCCTTTGTAAGAGTACTAATAATTAAATGAGGAACCACAAGTTTTGTGACATTTTTATTATTAACAATTACTAAACAGCAGTGCTTGACCATTTTAAAAATTTTTCCGTGGTTTCTCCGATCCAACACTCCGGTGAACGGATAAATAGGTCCAATTCAGCGGAAAATTCAAGAGGTCGGCCGCGCTTATTGGTAGTTTTCCGTGGTTTCTCCGAGCAACACCAGGCGAATGCCGCAGCTGTACCCTAAGAAACGGGCCACGGACCACGCGCGATCTTTCCTTCCTCTTCCTTGTCTTATCCTCACCTTTACTTACACACACATGCACTACACTACCACACATGCCGGGAGACCAGACGCGATCTTACAGCTTGTCCTGGTTAGGGCGGTTCCCCGCTGGTGGGAGATACCTGGTTAGGGAAAATCCGCATGCCGATGGGTAAGTCAGTGCTGGATGCCGCCTTCCAGCGAGAGAACTGCCACCTCCCGCGATAAAAAAATGCACTACACTTGCAGGACTAAAGATCTTAGCAGTTGACGTACCCGGAATCATTAATCAAACATTTGGCCATTATTTCATTATGTGAGTTACAATCGATTCGAGTTACAAGCATTCGACATTTTGTCGAATAAAACTTGATACACGTCGCCACACGCTCATCTTGGCCATCAAAGTCGGCGACAATTATAACTGCGTTTCATATCCCAAGAATGAGACTTAATTCCCAAACCTACAGCTGCCATCTCGCGAGGCGGAATGCCATTGTCGTATTCCAATCTGATATTTCTTGAAGACTAGCGATTTTTTTCATATTACATTTAAATCGTATTTTTAAGAGAGAAAATCTAATTGGGCTAATTTCAATTAAGGTTTCCAGATTGCTTGAAAGATAATACATTAGTGCATTGAGGATGCAAGTACATTCCTCACAACACGGGCAAAAGATATGGATTTTCGGATAGGTTTTAAATAATTTCTCAAAGATTAATTTGTAAACGTATAAAAAAAGCTCGAATGTAAGAAACGAACAAAGAAATATGAAATTATATACAAATTTTAACTTACATAGTATCCAACTGTCTCCAAACACCTCTCTAATCACACAAAAAATTCTCATACTTTCGAAAAATTGAACGTGACCTTATTTGAAGATCTGTTTTTGATGAACACATTTTATTAAGAAAAAAATGTATCTTCACATTTGCAGTTATAGGAAGTCGGATTTTAATTTTTTCAATTATCGAAAAATCAGGGATTAGTTTAGTTTAGTCGAGAGATTAGAACTTGTCTCCGGTGGGAGACGATATCTGGAGGTAAACGCCCCGCATGCCGTCGTACAGGTCGTCACCGTATTTCATGCCCGAGTAGGTGAGGAACAGAGCCATCTATCTCTTGGGCAGTAAGATTCACTACACGTACTCATTACTTGATTAGTTGACGCTCCCGTAAACAATAAACACCAACTCACTGACTTTGGTTATGCTCTGGCCTGCAGAGTGCCGATTACACAGGCGCGGATGCGGAGATGGTGAAGGCGGTGTTCCGCGCAATGAATGCGTCGCGGCACTTCATCACCAACGCGCAGCGAGACGTGTTCGGCGTCCGGCGCGGCGACAACATCACCGGCATCACCGGCGACGTGGCGCACGGGCGCGCCGACCTCGTGGGCATCTCGCGCTTCTTGAAGCCCGCGTGGAGCGACCTGGTGGCCTTCACCTACCCGCACGCGCGCAACCCGCTGTGCGTGGTGGTGGCCAAAGCACCGCGCGTCCCGCCCTACAGGCAGCTCTTCCTGCCCTTCAGGCCCCGCACTTGGGCCGCGGTGAGCGCCGGCACACCAACCACTTGCTACTGACACTTTCAAGTAAAGGATAAGTAATTCCAGACTTATCCTTACCAAAACACACCACTGTACGCACCATCGACCAACAATAGTATACAAAATATTTGTACAAAAGATAAAAAATAACAAAGAAACACTATTTTCTTCCAAGAAGTAATCTTCACATTATTTACTCAGCACTGTACTGTACTCGGACATATTTAGGAGCTGTTGCATTCGCGTCGGTGTAATTCAAGCTAATTATTGCGCGCCATTTCGCGCCGATGCTCAGCCTCCGTTTTTATCGCTAAGGTCTCTGAGTTTTCCTCGTTGCAAAGCATTGGACTGTCGCTTCGACCAGGCTCCGTTTCCGCAATCTTAAAGAAAGCAAATGTTTATCACTATAGCGACCGCTGACAAGGACCGCAACCGGTGGTACAAACAGCACCAAAAGAAAAGTCGAACATTTCCTCCCCGCGCAGTAGGCAGCAAGTATGTTTGTAATAGTTCAACATTGTAAAGTTTTCGAGCGCTACAAGACGTACTAGCCAGCGGATTATTGCCTCTTTCTAAATATATTGACGCGTGTTTTGGTGGGTGCTCCATATGAACAACTGCAAAAGTTATTTCTTATAGAACTATGCGTCTCTATTTCCACCTTCATCATCTCTTTAAATACGTGGTTTTTAGGTTTACGAAACTAAACCTACTGATCGTTTTTATTAAGTTATTTTAGGTATCCTATATATACAGTGTCACAAAATAGTGTATATATATATATATATATATATATATATATATATATATATATATATATATACACACACTATTTTGTGACACGACTACAGATATTCGGAGTGAACATGAATTCTACCAACTCCTGAATGCATGCGAGACAAAAATAGTGCCCCGACAACTACCGGAACACGCCTACTTTTTCAAAAAGATGATACAAAATTGGTCTTCCTTTCAATCAGATCAACTGTGACCGGGGGAAATCAGGGGTGGATTGATGTGCAATGGATTAAGCACTGACTTTCGGCCCCTTCTAGGTAGGTGCCACCTATTATTTTTTAGTAAAAGAGTATATTAGTTTATAATTTGTAAAATAATTAATATTATTTTTCTAAATAGAAAGGAAATATAACCTGTATTATTTTATTGTTCATTTTGATTACTTATGTGCAATACTTCAACAATATCAACAGGAGCCCGATAGTCTGTTCTTGATCACTGGAGATACTCGTATTAATCCAGCCTGTGTGTGGGCGTCGTGTGGGCATGGATGGAGTGGGTGTTCAATGCAGGTGGGTTGTGTAGGCAGGTGGACGCGGCGTTGCCGTAGGCGCCGCCGCGTGTTCGTGGCTGCAGTGGGCGTTGAGTGTAGGTGGGGTGTGTGGGCAGGTGGGTGCAGCGCTGCCGCTGGGCGCCGCCGCGTGTGCGTGGCTGGAGTGGGCGTTGAGTGTAGGGGGGGGGGCAGGTGGGCGCGGCGCTGCCGCTGGGCGCCGCCGCGTGTGCGTGGCGGGAGTGGGCGTTGAGTGCAGGTGGGGCGTGTGGGCAGGTGGGCGCGGCGCTGCCGCTGGGCGCCGCCGCGTGTTCGTGGCTGGAGTGGGCGTTGAGTGCAGGTGGGGTGAGTTGGCAGGTGGACGTGGCTGGAGTGGGCGTTGAGTGCAGGTGGGGCGTGTGGGCAGGTGGGCGCGGCGCTGCCACTGGGCGCCGCCGCGTGTGCGTGGCTGGAGTGGGCGTTGAGTGCAGGTGGGGTGTGTTGCCAGGTGGGCGCGGCGCTGCCGCTAGGCACCGCCGTGTGGGCGTGGCTGGGCGCCGCGCCGGAGCCGCCCGCCCCCGACCGCGCCCGTGCCGCCGCCCTCGCTCTTGCCGCATTCGTGGGCGTGGGCGTGCCTCGACCGCCCGCTGCCGCCCACGCGCGTCTCTTCTTCATCGCCTGGGTGCTCTTCAGCCTCGTCGTCACCAGCGCCTTCCAGGTCACTCAAGTCTCAGCAAGTAGCCATGTACCGGCAGTGGTTGTATCTGCAGCGGTCCACCCGGACCTCTTAGGCTTCGAGTTTTGACAATGGCGGATTTTCGATACTAGTTATATTCAGCCGCCGTCTGGTCGGTAGTTTTCCATAGTTTCTCCGATCAATACCAGGCTAATGGGGCCACTAAGGCTCATAGCAATACCCTAACAAATAGTCCACAAACTGCGCGAGATCCTCATCCTTGTCCTACCCTAACCCTTACTACCCTAATTCCTTACATAATATTATACATATTCTCATACATAATTGAACACAGTCCAACAGACGTAACCGGTTTTTGTAACTGTATGACTTGAAGGTTCTTCTTCTTTTTCGTCTTTCAAAGTTACTTTTTTTAAACACGTTCAGTCACCATCACCAGTGTTTAAAAGGGAAGGCCACCACGATGATGTCGGTGGCGTGGTGGTGGTGACTGGAGAACGTGGTTCGTTACAGTACCTTGAAACTGCATCAAGGACGTCAAAGTGATGTATTTTTGCACGTCTCGCTTGCTGTTATAAGGTCTTCTAATTTACATATTCTAGCCTAAAGATGAAAAAAATAATCCTCGAAACTGTCGCAAGAGAATAATAATGAAAAGTGTGAAACAATTCATCTCCATTAGCTGCTCAAAGTCTGTTAAAAAATAATGCGGGCCAAAGTATAATATAATAATAATATAGACGAACAGACACGTAACCATCGTACTTAAGTCTGTCACATCGGCTGATTCATTCAAAGTAATTCAAAAACATTCAAACTTTGATGCTATATCAGTAAGTTGAGAGGAAATGTTAGAAACTAATTCTTCTACTCCGCGTGCAACTCTGTTGTATGAAATGCTAACATTTTTCCATTGATTTATTTTTTCTGGAAGCATCTCTTGAGCATTTATTACTACACAATTTTAACAAATCTTTCTTTATATATGATTCACAATAATATTTTCTTCATGTAGGATTCACAATAGTACGTCATTCGCGACATGACTGGTATCAGGACCAATGAGTATGTAACAACAGAAAAACATATTCTTCTATCTTTCAATAAAAGATTACAGCATTTTCACGATTTCAATGAATTTGATTATACTTTGTGTTGGCGGGCCACATAGAATTCTGTCGAGGGCCAGATGTGGCCCGCGGGCCCTAGTTTGGAGACCCCCGGTTTGGATGATAAAAATGTCTTTATATTAATTTTCTTACGTTGCTTCGTGATTTCTTCGTTCACTTAAGTGAACCAAACAAGGCTCGGGTTCTTCTTTAACTTTACTAAACAAAAACGAACGCAAAAGGAAACGCGTTCCTTTGTTACAAAGGCAATGGCAAAGTATTTGGCAACGTGATGGCGACTGTTCTTAGAGGAAAGAAGCTTGACTTTCTCACAAACGTTTCCTGCCATTCATATTGGCATGAGTTGAAAATGTATTACGGAACACCTTTTTTCTCAGGGTTACCAGGCTTGTATCATTCTAGCGTATTTTCTGCTTATAGCCAATGAAATTTGCACATGGTGTCCTGACCTTTTTCTGGCGTCTGTGAATACAATATTCTGACCTCTAACTCGCTTTATTTCTCATATATATATATATATATATATATATATATATATATATATATACATATATTGTACACCTCATATATATAATGTCAAAAATTGCAGGTTTTTTTTTTCTTTTTTTCTTTTTTCTTTTGCTTTTGCTTTTCTTCCCCAATCCAATCTTCACCAATGTATTTACGTACCAATTCAGAGTATTAGCCATTCGATGCACGGTTCTTGAAACGGTTAACAAGGGCCCACCATCGTTTTTCTCTTTCTCAAAGTAATCAGAAACACTTGCACAATTTTAGCGAGATTGTCCTTTCAGGGGGACGCCTCGACCGGTTTTTCTTCTTTCCTTCATGAGATGAATCCTCAGGCGACCAGGGCCGTATTTGCTCTTTTCTTCTGACGTGTCAGAAGACATATTAACAAAACGATACCATTAGGCAACAAAAACAACGATATCAAAACAGTAATAGCAACCAACGATAACAAGGGAGGTTTAAAACAATTATAACAATAACAAGTCTAACAACACCGATACTCAGAAATTTCACACAAGCTATGCACTTTATAACGCAATAACATCACACTCGACACCAGACTTCGCTCAGATGGTTAACCACAACATTTCAGGCACGCGATTCATTTGTTTCCTAATTTTAAGTGACAGCAATGTGCAAATGTCGTAGCTTCTGATTCACTGTTCCCTAGGTAACGGCTTGGCGTCATCACGTGACTATGAAATGTCAACTACATTCCGATTTTTTTCGAACCTTAGACCATTTCACTTTTTTTGAACTATGCATTTTTATACATAAAATCTTCTTGGATACTTATCAACTCTGAAGTGATCGTTTTTAAAATATATTATGGTATTGTGAAGTTCTATTTTAATTGTGAAGTGCGATTTTAAATGTGACGCTATAAAGACATAATGAATAGCAACTACTCGAAGAATCATCATTTCAAATCACGAGAAGTAATGAACCATTAAAGCAAACGAAAAGAACCGTGCCTCCGTCAATTTTCGATCAACTTTTGCTTTCTTACGATAGAACTTCGTCATTATTAAATCTTTCATATTCATCAGTAGATAGCACAAGTGATAATATATGTTACAGATGGTGTTATAAAATGACCTGTGTATGTATTGTCTCATTTGTTGTAAATTTGTTAGATAGAAGCTTGACATTCCAATACAACGAATTGACGAAAACAGAATTCACAGAAAACAAAAATGAACTAAATTTCGAAATATGAGATCGCACAACAACTTTGCGGCAAGCACTATTGTTTGGACACTATTTAAACAAGTTCATATCATGATCTTGGTTATTGTTGCTGATGGTTGGTTGTCATTGTTGCTTGTTATTGTAGTGGTGATGATAACGGAATATCATTAATTTATTTCGAAAATTTCACTTTCCTGGTATGTATTTTAAATGTGTAACTTCATTATTTAAAAAAGGAAATATCTTCCTGTCACACTCGTATTCACAACGTCGCTCAGAAACTGTGTGTAACTACTGGCTGGAAGATCA
Organism: Teleogryllus occipitalis; assembly: GCA_011170035.1. Classification (NCBI taxonomy): domain Eukaryota; kingdom Metazoa; phylum Arthropoda; class Insecta; order Orthoptera; family Gryllidae; genus Teleogryllus; species Teleogryllus occipitalis. The sequence continues at coordinate 204,182 of BLKR01002147.1, forward strand.
TTGCACACACATGAGAGACAAAAAGAGACTTTCTTCCAGAACGGCCAACTTTTCACGAAGGACTCATCAAATGTACAATTTGAAATAACAAACCTAACATCAAATGAAAATAAATTCTACGAACATAAAAATAATGCATTCAATATTATCAAGAATTGACTGAACTTGTGTACTTCCAATAATATGCGAAATTCATAAAATTGTTGCAGCTAGAGACCAACGAAGAAAGAAAATTTGCAATCTCCTCATCCGCCGCGACGCACTCTGTGACTACATTCCCACTGTAAACTGGTGGCTGAGTGCCGTGCGAAAACATCCAAAGATCTTTGTTGAAGCATACGGCCAAAGAGTCAACGTAATAAAAGAGTTGAAGAGCGTGACAAGGTGCATTGCCTGGGAGAGCACCAGACACTGGAGGGAGAGCTATTTGGGCGCTCTTTGATTTCAAAATGATTTCGTATACATCGATATGGCTGCTATTTCTTGAATACTGAATGTCATTAAAAGGAAAATATATTCCTAATTTTTTTCAATAATCTGAGGTTGATCAGTTTGGGGCGACCTTAAGTAGAGCCGCCACTGTTTTAATTACTTCAAGGATTCCACGTTCCGCCCTTGAAATAATTATCTTTCCTGCAGAGCGATTATCTTTCCCTCAATACAGTTCCATATTTGAAACACATTATTCAGTTGCACTAGTGCAATGCATTCTGAGTAGTTACTCAGAATACAGACAAGAACGCCATATTTACGTGGCTTGTCTTTCAGAAAACTTTAAAAGGGAAACAACCTCTACAAAGACACATTTGATTAATGGAATTAGGAGGTCCCCTCTGAAATACCTTGTGAATGTTTCATTCACCCCTTCAAGTATTTCACTAAAAGGAGCATTTTTTTCTTCACTTCGGGTAGTTGCGGTAATTTTATAATCATAACGTAGAAATGCGACAATTTGAAGTATTCTAGTTGTGTTCATAGATACTTGATAAATAGTTCTTCCTCGCAATTGTGACCATACATCATGCATTAACATATTTGCATCATGGTTAATTCTAATTAAAATCAGAGTATCTATGAAAGCATATAATTGTTTTTCATTTACAGTTGAAATATTTCTTCTTATCGCTCCCTAAAGACTCGCTAATGGTCTACCATAGTGTTTCCTTCCACTATCCCTTAATGTTAGAGAAATCTCGTTTTATTGTCATTTTGCTTCAAGGAGATACACTCTACCAAAATTTGTAACATACTGTTAAGAAGACCCTTTTTCAGTATCACTCTCACCAGTATCTGTTTCTTAACTTGAATTGCACATCCTACATCTTGTATGTATAATTTCCGTGCAGAATGATTAAACATGCTCTGGTTGACACACTTCGATCATAAACAAATATTTTGCATACTTTTACATTAATACTAAAATATCTTATTGATTAAATGTTATAAAACAAGTTACATGTTTGTAACTGCACTGCAAACGGTTCTATCCTATGCACAAATGAATCGTCACCCCTTCACCGCGCCACATCGTCTGCGGTTTTTCGAATGAAAAAAATGAATAATCAGTTCAATAGGCAATTTTATTTCCTGCAGGTTTTACGAGAATCCCATTTCATGTACAACGTATATAAATCGAGTTATTTACAAAACCGATTTTTTGGACACTAAAATATCCCGAAAACCGTCAGTCGTAGACAAAATGTTTACAACCAATTTTGTGTGCCATTTTATCCTCTTCTAATATTGTCATTTGGTTACTCAACATAAAATACATTAGATTTGAGGTATTTGCGAAAAATGACTTTTCGTGACCTTTTATCTCTAATATTTTGGATCGCAGACGAACGCAGATATCGATTTGAACTTAACACCTCTTTTATGAAACGTCAAGACAAATGTCTCAGCAAAAATTCACCTTAAGGGAATTTTTTCCGCAAATAAAGTATTTTACTACTTACTATAGTCTTATTTTATTGATATAGTTGATGCAAAAGTTCCGTGATTCCTACCCTTTGCTGCAGGGCTCGCTCGCCAGCCACTTCGCCCTGGTGAAGCACCTCCCAGACATCGACACGCTGGCGCAGCTGGACGCCGCGGGGCTGCGCATCTTCGTGCCGCCCGGCCTCGAGAAGCTGCGCTCCAGCGAGGACGGCGACGCGCTCAGCAGGTGAGGCTTCGCGAAGCGCAGTCATCCCACAAGTGCAGTGCATGTTTCATCCCGACGAACTCGTTGGCTTGCGCAATTTCTCATCCAAGTATCTCGTCCACCCCAACCAGGTAGATTGTTCGATTGGTCTCTTGACCTGTGTGGTAATGTAGTGCCAGTAAGTATGTGAGTGTGTGTGAGGGAAGAGGAGGGAACAGGTTGGGGAATGCACGATCGCTCGCGGTTCCTGTGCCGTTTGTTAGGGTACAGTTCCGGCATTAGGTATTGATCGGTTGAAGCACGGAACATTACCGTTCAGAGCACTCGGCCGCTACAATTCTCCACCAGATACTGGTTGAACTGTATTGTAGCTAGGGGTCGAAAATCTGCCACCGACGGGACTCGATTGCCTGGGCCACCAACGGCAGCCGGTGATCAGCAGGTGAGACGAGCTCTCGAAAGAGCCTTCGGTCCGAGCCCAAAGCGACCGTGTATGCTACGTGTTGAAACCAACTTATGCATGTCCAGTTTGGGGTTGTGCAACGACTAGCAATCTCCAAAAATTAACAGCCATTCAAAATGTATTTTAAGAAGAACTTTAAATGCCCCCTGGTTCATTCCGAACACCCAGATTCGCAGAGAATTGAATGTGCCTTCATTAAGCGATCACATAACACAAATAGCCCAAAATTTTTACCAAAACCTTCACACTTCCCCATGCTCCTTAATCTTCAGCCTAGGTCGCAATGCTGCATACTCACGTATTAATTCCAGGTATCCCAAAGACCAATTCAAACCACCGTAATCCCCCATAACTGTCAATATATCAAACTGAAACACTCTTCAACCTCGCTTCATTTACTTTAGCCCAATGTTTACGTTATTCCGAGTAATAAAAACCACTGCTTATAGATGGCCATTTCCCAAAAGTAAAAAAACTATGTATTTCATAATTTAACCTCTTCGAAAGACAAGTATGTCGAACGAGAAGAAATAAATTTAAAAAAAGATATATTTCACAGACACACAGATGTGTGTGCGTGCGTGTGCGCGCGCGTGTGTTTGTGTGTGGTTATACTCCTTCCAGTCCCCTATTGTCGATGAAGTCATTCGATGTGCTTCGATCAGCTGGCTGGGAAACTGGACACGTTTTCCGTAACATTTCACTCTAATTATACCCCAAATTAATAAATACGAAAATACATTTTTATAGGGATTTTTCCAACTGACAGCCGGTTGCCCTTTACGTCTCGATGGGACGCATATTCGACATTAGACACCAACACACTTGCGGGCTCGTCTGATCTGGGGTCAGCAAAACGCGAGGTCCTCCCCAAGATGAGAGACAAGGAACAAACAACCATGCCCAAGGCAGGGCTCGAACTCGCGACCCTTCGGACCAAAGCGCTGCGTAGGTACATGCTCTTAGCCACCTCGGCTTTCCAGGTCGGTGGAAAATACACTTAAAACTATTTATAGCGTAGGAGACCCCAGACTAAACTAGTGTCCATAATAATTAGTTCGAAACTTTCCATAATGGAAGTTAAGTGAATAGATCAAGTCATCGTTTCTGCAAGTAATAGTATTCTTGTCATATGACTCGTGTTTACATTTGAGGGTCTATGAAATGGACATTAAAAATCTGTTACGCTTCACGCCTAATGGTATTCAGATCGGGGAGAAATAACACGTTCAGTGTTATGAAGAAAGTATCAGAAACTCTTTGTTATCCAATAATTGGAGTAGGCGTGAATGAACCAGATGGGGACATGGCATTTACAACGATACATGCCATATAACGTTCTAGATGCATTTTATAATAACCTTTATTGAAATGACACAATGAAGATAGCGGGGCGTCTAATATACGCCATATGTGTAAAAATTATGAAGGTAATAATTTTCCATCGTTGGTAAACAATAAATGTTATATCGTATGTGTGGGTTAAAACCAATTAAGTTACTCATTTTAGACAAACTGATAGTTTCATTAAAAATTAATTAACTCGATGTCATCTCTGTAGCTGAAGAAACTACATCTGAACTCTGCTCTTATCCGGGAAACGCGCTTTGCACAAGGAAGATGAGAAAATTCTCCATTTTTTGCTCGTCGGACACCTTCGTATCACTCTCAGATGTTGAAAATGGAGACAAGTAACTCAACGTGAGATTCGTGGTGCAACGATTTCAGAGGTCAACTTCGCAATATTTGTTCCCGTGTGCATTTCGCAAGACACGCTACTTACACAACGCCCAAATATGTGTACCTCCATCACACAAATATACCATGGTGTTGTTTGAACCTGCCAGAGATCTTTGCCACTTCTGTTTCATCTTGTGTATGAAGAGTGAATCTCCGTATCTCGGACTGATGTAACATACGGTAACTTTTCCTTAAGGGAAAATTCGACCAAAGTGTTTGCCGAGGCCATTGCGCTGCCTGGCGTCTTGGCGATTGCTGAGTTGCTCTGCACCTCGCAGCGAGATATTTCAAAAGCCTTCGACAGAGTATGGCGTCATGATCTATTATATAAATGAAAAGAAAAAGATTTACCTATTCTACATAATTAAAAGTTCCCTTATGGAAAGAGAATATGAGTTAAAGTAAACCTTGCTAAATCAAATCTTTACAAAATTTCAGCAGGAATTCCGCAGGGCACGCATAGCACAACTTTATTTACCATTTTAATTTCACATTAACATCACGTTTTCTAAATGTAACATTCATTAACAGCACATTTTCTAAATGCAGATTTTGTAAAATTGTGAGCATGAGGGGTAAATAGAAAAAAAATACTGCAGTAAGCAGACAAATCAGCAATCTCTAACACTGTTGTTCAGTGATTAATAAATCGATCTGTTTAATAATAAATTTAACTTGCTTGCACATATTGTCTACATTTTTTTTAATAACCTCCTCAAAATAGCATTTAGAGTACTGAATGTACTTCCAGAATAGTCCTCCTAGGTATATTGCAAATGCTTCAACTTGTGCAAGATAGACCTATAAATTAACTTCTTGAAAATTACTAATCACTCTAGGGAAAGTATTATTTCCCAGCTTTTTCAATGCAATATCATGACTGAGCAGTCTGACTTGAAAATTCGATCGAATCACTGCTGATAACGAAACTACTGGCAGGGGTAAAAACACAAATCAAACCTAAGAAGACAGTCTTCCCTCTTAACTGTACACAATCGTCCATTCTTTTCCAATATTGTTTCTTTCTTCTTTTTGACGTTGAATATCAATTATGGTTCAAATAGATCTCGTCAGTCTGCGCAAAACATGTTTAATATACACAGAAAGCGTAAACATTAGATGGAGAAATCTAAGCCTTCTAAGTGTGACGTCACAAAGATGGCCACCAGCACTTACGGCTAAAATATAGGTGGCATTGGTAGTATCGATAAGCGCCGAACCGGCAAAAATTTAATAGAATGTCCAAAAATATCTCATCCTGTAGATTACAATGAGAGAAACGTTTTTTGAGGCCCGTGGCCTCAAAACTTTAGTTTTTAAGGCTCTACAACGGTTCGTTTAGGAGTTATTTAACTTCATAGGTTTTGACAATGCTATCGAGCAGTGCGGGTTCATTTAATATGAATATTTAGATAGGTTTTTTCAACAAATCCTTCACATTTTTAAAGTCAAAATGCAATTCGCCACGTCTCCGTAAAATTGTCTTTCTTTAGAGACCTCATTTATAAAGATTGGTTGTCGTAAGAGCCGCAAAATGTATGTATACTACTGAAATAATGTAGGAGACGATAGTCTGATATTACAAATAATGAATGGTATACATTCTCAAGGCACGGCCGATTAAATACTCGGCTTCGCAATCGCTACGCCTCATAGTTAATATTACGGCCTTGGCGAACTAGGGACGTAAATAACTATTATTAGTTTTATCAAATTATTAAGTTACACAACAGAAACACGTACACAAATAGTACGGTCAAGTGATTCGATCTCGTGAGACATGGGCTAGGAGAGATGAGCCCTTGTGTGTGGACTTCAAGGCTGTGAAGAAGTGATAATTCGCAATTAGAATACGTTTTGCGCTTTACGCCAGGTTCTACGTTTTAAAATAACTGTTTGGGTCATTTATTTGATGCCTCAACATTTTCAATTTTTTCTCAAAAATGGTTTCAATACTAAATGGTTTCAATTTTACTTTATCGACCTTACTTCCTAAACGGAGAAAGTATTGTAATCGTGCGACGGAAATTGACTAATTTTCGATAGAGAAATTCTTATTGCCTGACTCTGGTAACGAAAAAGTGGATAAATCTTCCTTGCAGTAATAGGAAGTAGAAGGATAATTTGCATTCACCGCGGTGAGTGAATGTCCTTTCTCTTCGGCTGTCTGCACAACGAGACGGCGGCGGATGCCACACTGTGTGCATCTACATTGCACATAATACTAATGTTATGAAACTGTCACCGATGGTTCCCACGTACACGCACATGGCAATCAACGAGACAGTACTTATTAGCATCCGCCCTAAAATGCCGGTGTACAAGCAAACCGCAGCCGCATGCACACGGACGATTTCCCGGTGCTTGCATGGCGTCGCACACTGGCCTAAAACCTGATCATAATTACAAATGCGAGTGGATTTGCGTAAAAATGGGTATCAATGGGTTTTTGAGGTTGCTGAATTTGAGTATCATAAATAAATTTCAAAATTCAAAATGGCGGATCTACTCTTTTAAAAACAAACAAAAATGCATAGAAAATGTACATATGGAGTTCTGGAGATCACTGATTTCAAATATCAAAATGAAATTTCAAAATTCAAAATGGCGGTTTGGAAATGGCTAACTGACTCATAAAAATAATGATATGTGTAGAAAATGGATACAATAGTTCTCGCGGTCGCGGGTTAATATAGTTATCATTTCAAAATTTTATATATATAATTTTATTATTAAAAGTAATAATAAGAAGAAGAAATTGAAAAAATAATTCCCTGTGGCATTGAAGGCAATTCCGGGATATCTAGTGTTAAATCTTACTATGTAGCATTGCAGTAAAGAGGTTATAAAACAGAAAGGTGCTGATATGTGCAGCTAAATGTGTGTTATTCTGATTAAGGGCATTCTACTTGATAAGTAAAAAAAATGATTAAAGTAGGAATACACAGGACAAAAAATATAATATACAATATACATGACTAATATTGTTACGCTCTAAAGGTTAGAATTCAGCCGTATTATACATAACATTATTTGACACTTTTTTCTTAAAAATATACCTAACTTATAGTGAAAAGTGTCTTATATTCGGAAATACAAAAAGAATCCACAATTTAATCCAACAATTTAAACTTTTTTATTTCACAAATATCGTTGACAAGAATCAATGAATTCGACTGTTTAGAGCAATGGTTACTTTACGAGACCGCGTGGAAGACCAAAAACTGATTGAAATAACTTTCTGGAGATGGATCGTAGAACACATGTGAAAATTAAATATTTTCAAGCAAAAATCAACACGAATTCGACAGTTATAACTGCGTTTCATACAGCTAAATCATGTCCCAACAATGAGACGGAATTCACAGAACTTGAACTGCCGTCTCGCGGGACGGAATGCCCTTGTCGCATTCCAATCTAATATTTTCTGAAGACTAGCAAATCGAGCACAGGGAATTAGAATTTACAAAATTACGCCAAGTACTCAAATTTTAAAAAAATAATTGCCCTTTCCTTAAGAACTGATCTTTAAGAATAATTTCATTTAACAAAAAAAAAACGAACTATAATTGAAATTTTATTTTGCATGTTATTTTTTTATATTTGTAATAATTTGTAATTTGTAATATTTTGCCCAATACAACCTACTTGGACTAATTTCAGTTAAGTTTATATACTACTGACCTTGAATGCCACGACAACCTTTATTATACATAAGACACCACCTCAAACGAAGCGCGGGAAATTCGAATTTACTATTTTGAATTTTCATGTAATGTACCCCCAAAATTAAAATATCGGTTTCAAATGCAAAGGCTCGCGACATCAGCCAGATCAATTGAGAATATCTATTTTGGAGAAAATGGGCTGAACGGGTTAGCCGTTAGTGTTGTTCACAGACGGACAGACGTGAATCGTCAATCGATTTTTCGATATGAAGGACCCAGAATACATGGATTCTGGCTACACCACGTGTTAGAGGATTTTTTCCCATATTTAGCAACGGGATTTATCCATTTTTTCGTTACCAGGGTCCGGCAATTAGAGTTTTTGTGTCGAATATTCGCAGTTTTTCCCGCAACATTACATAACTCTCTCGACTCCGTAACCAGTAGCGGGGAGAGTAAAAAATTGCAGTCATTTCCAGATGTGTCCCAGGTGCTTCATGCAAAGTATCCCGAAGAAATACAACAATGATCTATGCAACGACAACGACACAACTAGAGCATACTCCTGCCTCATTTATCAAGTTTCAATAATTTCACTGAATGATACGTGACGTAAGACAGAGAGAAATGTCTATTTTGAGAACAAAATGGTATGTATCTCTTCGCTACCTGAACCAATCTTAATCCTTTTTAGAACAGCTCTTTTAAACCGTTAATCGTGACGAGTGTGCAAAGTAACAGCACAAATGAACGTAATAAACGGATTTTACGACCGACATCGTATTGTTGAGGTGATTTCAGTACTTTTCCTCACTATACTACAGTATACGGATGAAAATGGACCATTCTTACGGCGTGCTTAATCGTGCGTTGTTCGGGGATACCCTTTGTGTCTAGAGTGATGGCGATTCTCGTAGCGTCCATCAAGAGCTCCAGAATGCAGCAAAGATTAGCTTCGCACAAATTGGCCCATAAGGCTGCGCCGCGCGCGTCCATTCTCACCTTCACGACGGAAGGCTGCCACTCAGCTCCTGACGAAAGCACCTCCACCTCGCCAATGCATGCGCTCAGCGATCGCCGCAGGTCTCTTGCTATGCTGGTGGAAATCACGTGACCAAACGCGCTTCTCACACCCGAGTGCGCTGTAGTGGTGGGTACACGTCGGGTACACTATTTCCCAGTAGCCCCCCAGAGTTATGATATTCCTAATCGGCCTTATAATGTACTGCCGTTTGCCGTGGCTAGGTTTGTTTCGCAACGTTTCATACGACATGAGATGGGTATAAGTTGACCAACTGCAGAGCTCGCGATGAATGACGAAGGGAGTGCATAGCGATTGGCACTATTACTTCAACGTTCGTGCATATTTCGCCTAGGTATTTTACAGCTTAACTGAGTAAAAAATTATCGCCTATTGAGCGTCTCGAAATAAAGCAGTATCTCTCTCTCTCTCTGTAATATGAGTACATTACATTTCTGACAGTACCATCCCTAGGAACTTAGATTATGAATAAAAATAATATACTTCTTTAATTTCTTTACTTACCAATTCGCAGGTTCACGGATACAAAATAATTTACGTATCAGCTAATAATCTTCGAAGTTCCAACAGAATCATCAACTACCAACAGAATCATCAACTACTAATTAGAATTGTGTTATTGATATTTAATAATAATAATGTTTTTTATTATAGTATATAATCCTCTCTGACAGAAACTATTCCTATCTGGAATGCATGTTCCCGCTGTCTCCGCCACGTCCCGCTCAGATATGCCTCACCAATCCTCGCACTTTTCACATATCCACCCGTTCGCCATCCCTGCCACGCTCCGCCTCCCTCCTCCGCTTCGCCCCCTCTCCCTATGCGGACCCGCGCCGCCCCCACACCCAGGCATGATCCCATCATACGCTCGCCACACCATCTCTGCCGCACAGTTACCACAAGCATTGCGGATCAAGCCAGAAAACTCGTATTAGAAAACTTGAATTAATTTTTAGAAATTCATTATTGGTTACATACATCGTAATTTCTCCAAAAGACACATATTCTGAATGGGGTTAAGTAGAAATAAAAGTGCTTTGAAATATTGGACTAGTACTTATTTCAGTTAAATAAGGAATAGTTTGAAAAAATGAAAGGACATTATTGTCAAGCTGTACGCCACGTTGCTATAGATCAACGAATCGTATCCAAAAGGGCAATGCTAGTTCTGAAATATGGAATTGTATTGCGCGCTAGCGCGGCGAGCCTGGCGATGCCTCTGCTTTCGCCCTTGGCTTCGCCGCCTCTCGCTGTACTATTGTTCAATGCGCACCGTCATATCCCCTCCTTTCCCACTGCTTCTGCCCCTTCCCCCTTCGGACAGTCCAAACGCTACCTGGTGCTCATGATAACAACATAATTTCTTTTTTGAATACCAGCATTATAAACAACCCTTTTCCCTTAGCAAAATCGTTCATAATATGGCAAATTATAGCACGAATCATTACGTCATCGCTATTTCTGCATGAAATATAAGTCATCACTGACACAATAGTCACAGCCTACATTTATCATCAGTTATGGAGTATAAAGTAGGCAGTTGTACCATGTAAATGGATTGAGATCGCAGTAAAATCAAATATATTGTGAAAAACTTGCACTTTTAAATCTAATTTATTAACTTATTACTACTTTAAAATTACAAGTTGCTGTTATTTGGTAATATTTAACAATAATAACAAAGAACATATAATTAGTTTTTATGAATATGAATATTAATAGTACAGTTGGATACATTTGTCAAAGACATTCCAGATGATGTATTTAATTCCAATGAACTTGTTTTTCTTTAGTTTCTGCACTAACTAATATCTTGTTGCAATGTAAATCTTATTATTCACCGATTCTTCAATGTAAGATTCAGCTACATTTGAAAATCGCCACCCTCTACGACTTGTAAGTGCAGTAATATCGCCATTATCGATGAGAAACGTCCCGGATGTCCTCTTAAACGAACACATTTACATATTGCCTTTAATTTTGAATTTGTGCACCATAAGGTAGACTTCACACGCTGTGGACTTAATGTTTAAAGAATCATGTATCATAACGACCGTTTTTATTCTAGCATGTGCAATGTAGTAACTTAACCAACCTACACTGACAGATAGGAAAGAACAACAGCCTCGCATACAAAATTTGCATATTTTTCATCCATCCAGCATTCATTTTCTGCTTTTGCAGCTTCTTCCAAAATTTCTTTTGGTAAAGAATCCAAATGTTTGAAACGTAACTTTCAACCTAATTGCCATTTGTAAACAAATTAGTTGCTTAGGTGGCACTCGTGACGTCATATCATGAATCCGAGGTTACAACTTAACATTCAAATTGACTTCGCTTCCTTAAATTTTTATAATACTGTACTAATACTAAAACAAAAAATAGCGTATGCAACTCGTTTATAATGTTACTTTTTTGCACTCATAAGAAATTATTACTGAACGTACTTCTATCGTCGTTCGTTCGGTAGTATTTTCTTTTCCGTGCAAAAAGGACAACATTATAAACTAATTGCATAATATACTATTGCTAGCACTCTCACCAGCATGGTGACACTCCGGCGAGACTTTCCTGGTGCTTCATCGTGGATGTTTAAAAAACAATAAACTTTTAACTGCAAAAAAACAAATAACTGCTCGGGAAGATAATTTACTGCATAATGGCGAAAGATTTCTCCAACTTGTGTGGCAAGTAACTGCACCGCGGCTAACAGAAGCTAAATTATGATTTTCAAACAATAAAAATGATGTACACATATTGAAATAACAGTGAGAGACATCTGTAATTGTTTTGAAAGAATTAAAGGCGCTGCCATTGCCAACAATATGATTTACTACCAGAGTAGCCTCGATGGCTTAGCCATCATCAGCAATTTCCTGATACAATAAATATAAACAATTTAAAACATTATAATTAATAGATTACTAATAGTACTTGGTTATATAATAAGTACGTTGGTTATATGAACGTACTATTAGTGAGTGGGGTGGGCAGAGCGGGCAAATATGCCAATATTGTAAACTAGCTTATTCTATCTCCTACGGATGAGGCTGCATAATATTGGACTTCCAGAGGGAGTGAACATCTACTTTCTGGCATTTCTATGTACTTACGTAGGACAGAGAATGTATTCTAACGCTGCGGCAAAAAAAACTTGAGAGCCCTCGTATTAAAAAAGTGGATACGTGTATTGTGTATCCAAACATTTGATTTCAGTACGGAGCTTTATGGAGAATTGCCCTCCCTTTCTATTCAAACAGAATGGTGGTGCATATATGGTGTTTCATTTGTAAAAGTTATAAATGTCTACCCTTCCTGGCTATCGAAATAATAATAAATTTTACATAAGACTCTCTACCGCAAGCTCTGTTGCCAATTCGCAAGGCTCGGGGTCAGTGCCTGACTTTGACTTATGTGCGCCCTAGGCTGTCAAATGTTTTAGCGCCCTTTTTTTAATTTTTGTGTTTTCAATTTAATGTGGTAAATATTCTTTTTTATGATTTAAATTGTACGTATTATAGTAATTTCCATGTTACTTAGTCAAATTTCTTTCTTTCATGTTTCTGGTAACGTGTGCGTAGCCCGAGGACAGCACTTGAGGGCACCGCAGAACTAATCAGTAAAATTCATTTTTAAAAGCCCGTGTACGGCAGAGAGAAAGGGCAAAGAAAGAATAGTAGGGCTCAAAAGGGAAAGTGATAACATTTTGTTGTTTCTGTTGGTTCTGATTTGTGTTTCGGCAGCCGAACTAACGGTACCATTTGTAAAATTTTGTACAAAGGTCAGGTCATTTAGCGATCCGAAGTGATCTGCTGTTTAATTCAGGTATATTTCTATTAATTTCATTGATTATTTGTATAATTTGAGTGTATTTTGTGTACTGATTTCACTGATTATTCGAATACATGCTCATTATTATCCATATTTTCTTTGATTTATGTGTCAAGGGTTCAGACCTTTCTCGCACCCGAAAGATCCTGCCTCCTGAAATCATATATATATATATATATATATATATATATATATATATATATATATATATATATATATATATATATAGCTTTAAGAAGACAAAGAGCGCACGAAAAACGTGCCCCGGAAAAATGCGAATTTTCAGCAGAAAACGATTATTGCCGGACCCAGGTAATGAAAAAGTGAATAAATTCAGTTGCTAAATTTATAAAAAAATCCTCTAACACGCGGTGTAGCCAGAATCATCAATTGACGGCAAAACGTCTATCCGTCTGTGAACAACGCTAGCGCCTAAACCGTTCAGCCGATTTTCTCCAAAATTGATATTCCCCAATTGATCTGATGTCGCTGCTCCTTGAATTTCAAACCGATATTTAAATTTGGAGGATACTTGTCATAAAGACCGTGGCACATTTCCTTTTTTATAAAAAACGACTGTTTTTTATTAAATATTGTTGCTGGATAGTGTGATGGACGTTTAAGAGAATGGCGCAGGTCTCATTTTCGTTGAAAACCTTGATTTTTAAAAAATTCAAATTTTTGTGGATGTCTTCCTACAAATACATTTATGAAGTTTATTCCACACGTGAAATTAAAACCGTGTTTACCTATACATACAAAATGCCCCAATCCTACCTCAAAAAGTATATAGCTTTTTCTATCCGTTTTTTACCGTTTCTTCCACTGGCCAATCATAAACTGTGACTCATACGTCTTAGGAGGCGAGCTTCGATCGCTATGTCAATGTCCAATAAACAGCGTTTATACTGTAACTTAACCGCTTTGATTTTAACTTAGCTTTCTCTTATTTTTGATATTTTTATCAACAGTTTCCAAATACTCGTGGTATCACCTACGATATTTTTTTCATAATAAAATGTATTCATCAAAACAGATTTTCAAATAATGTCATGTTCAATTTTTTAAAATTTTTTTACGTAATTTGGCGTCAAACATGGTCGCTCACTTCAAACTTCCCGAGATTCGCGATCATTTCAGAGGTGCTTGGAGGCTATTACTATTCCTATGAAAGAAAATAAATTGAAGGAAGGTAATAAATTTACCATAGAACTAACAAACACACCTATTTACTTCAAGAAATTTTTATGGCTGATTATGGTATTTCATTTGTAAAAGTTATAAATGTCTACCCTTCCTGGCTATCGAAATAAACGCAGGTATGGACCAGAGGTGCTTTGTTTGATTTGGTTGGTTTTGTATTGTATTAGCATTATTTCTAATACGTTATATTAAAGAAAAAAAATACAAAATTGAGTAATTGATAAATTTGTACAAATATTTTAACTTTAATTTTATATTACGTATTTTATATTATATTACGTATAGTACGGTGCCTTGGGAAGCAATGCAGTGATGGATATTTGAGAAGTTCATTGTTAAACGGCAAGATAAAGTACGACAAGATAAAACGGCGACAAGATAAAGTGAAATTCTTTTGAATTTTTTTCTATGTTGAACATAACATGGAACTATTAGGAGGTTTTGTTTTATTTTTTATTTAACGTTAAAAGTAGAAAAACTGTTACTGCGTTGTAAAAAGTACATGCCAAACAAACCGTTCAGTGTTGCTTTAAAGCCGCAATGACAAAGCGCCAATGCCTCCCGGACCATCTCAACTTCTTAGTCGTATTTTACTGTGTCGTGCGTCGTAAACA
>BLKR01002148.1:0-131506 GCA_011170035.1 Teleogryllus occipitalis
CTTTGCTCAATAATCTTATTACTATTAGTGTTTTCTTTTCTATAGTAAGTCAATAACACATTAGAAAAATAGTTTTATACTTTATTGCAATATCAATCTAAATACAGGACCAAATGTACGGTAAAAATATTAGATATTTATTTTCCCCTTTCATTGTAGCAAATTAATCATATTTCGCCCATCCGAATAACATCAATAAAAATTTGAAGTGAATTAATTCCCTATAAACACCAATTTGAGATATTTAATGAAAAAATTTAGATTTGTCAGTCTTTACATTATCCTCCCTGTTCAAAAGTAGAGTATTTTCGGACGAACTTGTTTAATTTTTTTTTGCCGCGAATGGGTCATCCTAAAGGAACTGGTATCCTTGGCCACCGACACTGCTACCCAACGAGGTCCAGTCATATTCCCTCGGGGGCAAGTGCACGAGACCATTCTGGGGGGGGTATCAGCAATTTTATACCGAATACATTTTTACACTCGAGGGTTGTTAGTCCTGGAAGGATGAAGTAAGAGATGATGATGATGACGACGATGACGAATGATGACGATGACGATCTTTTCGTCGCGTCAACTACTTCGGTCATTAGTCCCGTTAGTGTAGTGCATGTTTTTTCCCCGGGTGATGGCGGTGATCTTCCCCCGGTGGATGGCGAGATCCAGCGCCGACCTACCGTCGGCTAGTGGGGTTTCCCCTTAACCTGGACTCTCCCACCAGCGGGGCACCGCCCCAGCCGGGGCAAGCTCTAAGCTCCCGACCGGTCTCCCGAAATATGTGGTAGTGTAGTGCATGTTAATGTAAGTGTGTGTGTAAGGGGAGAGGATAGGACAAGGAATGGGAAGGACAGATCGCGCGCGGTCCGTGGCCCGTTTGGTACTGCTCCGGCATTCGCCTGGTGTTGATCGGAGAAACCACGGAGAACTACCGATCAGAGCAGCCGGCCGCTAGAATTCTCCTCCAGACAGCAGCTGAATTCGACCTAGCTGAAAAGCTAGTGTCGAAAATCCTGCCGCCGTCAGGACTCGAACCTAGGACCTCCTGGTCAGAGGCGCTGCAGTGACATCAGTTGATGACTGAGCTACCGCTCCCGGTCAATTTTCTTTGAGAAACCGGCATTTCGTGAGGTGGCAAATCTCAAGGGTGAAGGGTGAATGGACAATCACAAACATACAAACACACAACCATGCCCGAGGCGGGCCTCGAACCCGCGAGGTCGCCACGGCACTACTGCTTAGCGATCTCGGCTATCCGGATCAGTTCACTTATTTAATTATATTATTAATTATTAATCGCTTTTCTCTATGTATATTTTCTGGAAGAATATGTTCGTGCTTTATATTTAACATTGAATTCTCACCAACCTGTCACCATTTAGGAGATACCACTACGTCGGAAATGTGATCGACACATTAAACGTTTCTCATGTTGTGATCTTGTTGAACTGTGTAATAAATGTATTTACTAATAAAATCTGTTAAAAGAATTGTCATCCCGACCAGAAATCCAATCCGGGTCTCCTGGTTTAGGCCCGCTACTGGATGTAAACCAAGAGACCCGGGTACCCAGTTGGATTGATTTTTTGATTTAATTTACATTGCCGGTCTGCGTGGCAATTCTCAAATTTAATTTTACATTTAACTATACTATGTATCCATTTAACCGATTTCAAACAAAAATCCTCATGTAATCTTGTGTCTTCCGTTTCTCCTTCGTTAATCGAGCTGACAGAGACTTTTTCGCTCTCAAATTACCTTTCTTGCCCCCCGCAGATGTTATCTTTTTGGTGGGCTAGCCCGCAGGCGTAAGTGAATAAATAAGTCTGCTTGAGGAGGAAAAAATGGGTTGGCCATTGTCACAAGGGTCTCCTCAGCAAAAAACTTGTAATACTATAATAATTCATACAGTAGGCCCGTTAAATATTTTCACGTTTTCCTTACTAAATTTATTTTCGCAGCACACGCACGTAATTTCACGGCACACCCTTTAAAAGTCACTGCTCTGAGAATTTCAAATATCGCCATAAATAGATAATTACGAGATAATTACGAGATAAATGGATAGATCTCATTGTATGAGATCAATCCATTGCCATAAAATGTCATCTTTAATCTTTAAAGAACACTTTTAAATCTTGTTTGCAGCTGCAAATAGTTTCTGTTACTCAGGAGCGAACAATGTTTCTTATCAAATGTTGAAAAAACCGTTCCTTGATACATTTATTCATAATTCAAATATGTTACAAGAGAGCGTAAGGTCTCCGGTGCTCATGGAAACGTGTTCAGATTCTCATTCCCGTCCATAACTTACTTACATTTACATGTTTGTTACTTACTTACAGTTACATTTTGACGACAAATAAAATGAAATAAATAATCCACGCACCTAAGAAAATATTGAATATTTTTTCAACACTATAATTAGTAATGTAATTTCAGTTCTTTTCTTAAAGCGTCGGCTTAGGTGGCTCAGGGCATTAATTGGTTTTACTGCAGTGCCTCTGACTGGGAGGTTCTAGAGTTCGAGTATCGACGGTGGCAGGATTTTCGCCACTGGCTAGATACATCCAATTCAGCCGCTGACTGGAGGAGAATTCTAACGCCCGGCTGCTCTGATCGGTAATTTTCAGTGGATTTTTTCGATCAGCGCCAGGCGAATACCGGAGGTCACTAAAAAACGGGCCACGGACCGCGGGCAATATTTCCTTCCTATTTTTGTCCTATTCTCACGCGTTACTTACACTTACACTTACATGCACTATCATACCACACATGTTGGGAGACCAGTCAGGAACTAATCGCTCGTACCGGCTGCGGCGGTGCCCCGCTGGTGGGAGACTCCTGGTTGAGGAAAACGCGGCGAGCTCACGAGTAGGTCGGCGCCGGATGTCGCCATACAGCGGGGGTTGATCACTGCCATCTCCCACGGTAAAAATGCACTACACTTCCGAGAATAATGGCTATGTCCGTGGCCGCGGCGGGAATCGTCAGACAATCGATCAAACCTCTTAAAGCAGTTGAAAGTTAATCGTCCGTAAAGTTGAGATTTTGAGATATCAACTATAAACTGTCGGATTTGTTCAGTAAATATGCGCAGATTCAATGAATAGTAAAACTCAGAACACCTTCCAGTATTCTGAGACAACCAAAGAGTAGCAATGGCACTATCCATGATTAGATTTCGTATGACAAAAGAGGCTTTTGTACATTGACAGAAAAAGTATTTGTACTCACTTTATTATGAATACAACACAGAAATGGATAAGATGGAAGTGAAAAATGAAGTTTGCACCTCCACCAGAATGTGCATGAATTGGACTTGGGTCATTTCCAATACTATAATAATTAATACAGTAGACCTAATGCCTGACTCTTCTACACCCTTGATTGGTACACATCTCGATATTTCAACCTTAACCTACTGACTACTATTTTGACTCTATTTGTTTTCTATTAATGTATTTCTATTAATACATAATGCATATAAATAAAAATATATGCATAAAAATTTATATTACATTAGTAGTAATAATGTAAAAACGTAAAGTTTAGCAGGTGAAACAGGTTTTGAAACTTAAAAGACAATATATTAATTGGATTAATATATTAATTGGAATTGGACAATTATATTCTTAATAAATATACAGACTGATATTATGATTCGTTATGAAATCTAAGTTTGGAATTCAAATCCGGCAAAATGTTTTTCATTAACTTTATACCACTCTTTTATTAACATTCGACCACTGCTCCTTAATTTTCTTCCCCTTACTCCCTGCATATTCTATTCACAAGCCTTCCTCCAACCATTCTCATACCCACAGTATAGCTACATTTTTTTAAAAACCAGTAATGAATGATATTTATTCAATCGCTCTACATATAACAAACCATATTCATATGTATTAATGCTGTGGTCTGCAGAAAAAATCTCAATCGCTCTACATATAACAAACCATATTCATATGTATTAATGCTGTGGTCTGCAGAAAAAATCTCGAGACGCGTTGTCGATGAGGGATAAATAATTCAGCACTGTTTTCATTGGCCAACCAGGTCGCCGAGCACACACCAGCACCTCGCCTCCACTCAGTCTGATTTATAGCCCGCCGTCCCCTCCCAGTCGCCCAGCCGTCTAACGCCCCAACGTAACACCCGGAAGCCGCTGCTCGCCGCACGTACCCGATCGCATCCCCAGTGCCCCACTACCGTCCCCGCACACCGACGATTGACCCCACCGACTGCCCCCACGACCGACACCTCCAGCCGAGCCCCCGAAAAAAACCACCAACCGACCCCACCGACCGTTCCCAGCGGCCGACCCTGCTGACCGACCACGCCGACCATCTCCGCATGCCGACACGGCCGGCCGACCCCACCGGCCGACTCCACCGACCGATAGCCCAGTCAATCCCTAGACCAACACCGACCCCTTCGACAGACCCCTCTGCCAGTCCCCGCCGACAGACCCCGCCGACGGAACCCGCTGCCAGGCACCGCCGAACCCGCCCGCCAATCCCGCCGACCGACCACGCTGACCGATAGCCCAGTCAATCCCCGACCAACCCCGCCGACCCAGTCTATGCCCCAACCGACCCCTCCAAAGACCCCGCCACCAGGCCCCGCCACCAGGCCCCGCCACCAGGCCCCGCCACCAGGCCCCGCCACCAGGCCCCGCCACCAGGCCCCGCCACCAGGCCCCGCCGACAAACCCCTCCAACAGACCCGCCGACAGACCCCATCGACTTACCCCCGCCGACGGACCCCGCCGACCGACACCCGCCGACAGACCCCCGCCGAAAGACCCCTGCCGACAGACCCATAGAGCAGGCCTCCTTCGACAAATATCACTTCGACAGACCCCATAGCAGACCCATAGAGCAGACCCCAGCAGACCCGCCTGAGCTAGGCCCCACCAGAGTGATTTGGGCGGACCACGCCGACAGACCACGCCGACAGACCCCGCCGACCCCGCCGACAGACCCCCGCCGACAGACCCCGCCGACAGACCCCGCCGTGGAGCCCGCGACAGAGACCCGCCGACCGACCCCCGCCGACAGATCCCCGCCGACAGATCCCCGCCGACAGACCCTGCCGACAGACCCGCCGACCGACCCCCGCCGACCGACCCCCGCCGACCGACCCCCGCCGACCGACCCCCGCCGACAGACCCCGCCGACGGGCTCACCGACAGACCCCGCCGACCGACCCCCGCCGACAGACACCCGCCGACAGACCCCCGCCAACAGACCCCCGCCGACCGACCCCCGCCGATAGACTCCTGCCGACAGATCCCCGCCGACAGATCCCCGCCGACAGACCCCCGCCGACAGGCCCGCCGACCGACCCCCGCCGACCGACCCCGCCGACAGACCCCGCCGACAGACCCCCGCCGACCGACCCCGCCGACGAGCGCCGACAGACCCGCCGACGGGCCCACCGACCGACCCCCGCCGACAGACCCCCGCAAACAGACCCCCGCCGACAGACCCCGCCGACAGACCCCGCCGACAGACCCCGCCGACAGACCCCGCCGACAGACCCCGCCGACAGACCACGCCGACAGACCACGCCGACAGACCCCCGCCGACAGAGCCCCGCCGACAGACCCCCGCCGACAGACCCCCGCCGACAGACCCCGCCGACAGACCCCGCCGACAGACCCCGCCGACAGACCCCGCCGACGAGGCCCCCGCCAAACAGACCCACGCCGACAGACCCCCGCCGACAGACCCCCGCCGACAGACCCCGCCGACAGACCCGCCGACCGACCCCCGCCGACAGGCCCCCGCCGACCGACCCCCGCCGACCGACCCCCGCCGACCGACCCCCGCCGACCGACCCCGCCGACAGACCCCGCCGACAGACCCCGCCGACCGACCCCACCGACCGACCCCGCCGACAGACCCCCGCCAAAACAGACCCCGCAAACAGATCCCCGCAAACAGATCCCCGCCGACAGACCCCGACGACAGACCCGCCGACCGACCCCCGCCGACAGACCCCCGCCAACAGACCCCCGCCAACAGACCCCCCGCCGACCGACCCCCGCCGACAGACCCTGCCGACAGACCCTCGCCGACAGATGACAGACCCCCGACCAATTAGATATTATTCAAGCCGGTGCAACTAATAATTATTAGTAATTTGGAAATTGTGTCTCTGAAGTTATTAGTTCCGCCGAATAACTATAAATAATTAGGTATAGAGCTTAGACAGAGGCGCTCAAGTGATAACTAATGGTTTTGATTATTATTAACATATCTTTTTCAATTAACTAATAACAAATAGTAATTAGTAACCAAAGCCGACCTGGATGGCCGAGGTGGCTAAGAGCGAGTACCGACTCAGCGCTTCGGTCCGAAGTGTCGCGGGTTCGAGTCCCGCCTGGGGCATGGCTGTTTGTCCCTTGACTTTGTGTGTGTAGTCGCGGAGGGCCTCGCGTTCTGCTGACCCCAGATCAGAGGAGCCCGCAAGTGTTTGTGTAGTGTACGTTCGAATATGCGACCCATTGGGACGTAAAGCGCAACCGGCTGTCGGCTGGATAATAGCCCTAGGAAAAAAACTTGTAACAAAATGCTTTTTGCCTACTTCTGGATTAGATCAATACATTGCGTGCTGTGAAGGTTGGGGCGTTGAAGCTTGTCACGAGTTTTCGTGGCCTCCCAGTGCAGTGGCCTCCCGGCACAGTGCAATCTTGTCCACCTCACAGGGCCAACGCAAAACAACAGAATGGCTACGAAGCGCGTTTTCCCGCTGCATTAGCAGAATATGAATTGTCAGTGTGGACGTCAAAACTCTAAATTTCTCAGAAATATTATTATGTAACCCAAGGTAATATACATGTGTATAAGGTAAGACACTCCATTCTTACGTTCATTATCACGGGCTAAAGAATTTTCGTTATCTCTTGAATTACATAACCTATAGTTTAAGTACATCTTGTTAGGAGCCCCTCGTAAACGTTTTTTTAAGTAAAAATCGCATCTAAATATCTGTAACAGGATTGTATCTGTATTCAGGAGATATTTGTAGGGAACGTTTTAAATGAGCCACCTGTATATAATTATGGGATAGCACTTATTTCTTGTAGGAAAAACACTGATTATTTCGTTGCCTTGGTATTCGTGTTGACGAGGTTTTAGTATTTATTCCTAATTGTAGTTTGCAAATGTTTGCTTTTAATAAGTAGTACTAGAATGCAAGGATTTTTATATTTATCCTGTGGTCTTCACATTAAATCCGTACTGCTCTTGCTGCAAACTTTGGGCTCAACCTTAGTCCAGGATCCTCCCTCTGTGCCTCGCAGTAGTGCAGTCAATGCTGCACAATTTTTTGCTGCTGCGCTCTCCCTACAGCAGTAGTTTCTGTGCGCGTCACTAACTTGAAGATTGCAACATTCTTACTTCGAAATAAACGTCGTGATCCCCTCTCTCTGTTGCAAACCTTTTCTGGAATTATGGTGAAGTAGTTGGTTCTTTCCTCCCCTCTCTTTGCGCACTCTTCTCGGATACAATGCGTAGAATTACGCGTCTCTCCGTGAGTAGAATAGAGTCAGCTGTTTATTTCATTTTTATTTATGTAATGTCAAACACTGTTAAAACCAGTGTGAGACGTACTATTGGGAGAAGCGGTTTCTGTGCACGTTTTCTTCAGTTGAGAAGATAATTTAATATCTCATTCATGTAATGAACTGCCACCGAGTTACACCCAATTGCAGTTTAAATAAATTTATCGTATATCTTATTAGACTGTAAAGGAGATAAACAACCTGGCATGCGCTTATTATTGTCTTACACATACTTATTTCTTTCTCTTACTTCAGCTTGTTTCTTGAACCATATTTTTCTTTAAAGATACTCGAAATTATTTTTAAATTTTATAAATAAGTTTACCTTCATTTTGTAGAAGGTTGAAGATTCTTTGTAAATGTTCCTCTGGCAGATCGTGGTGTAGATGGTTTCTGTATGAATTCTACAGACCTCGCGAATACTCCATCACACTGCAGCTGGCAACGGAAAAAGTATCCTAGAGGTTACTTACTTCTCCCCTTTTACGCTTTCACCTTACTCTTTAAACGTGTTGTGATAGGATTAATCTTACGAAGTAAATACGCCATCTCTCGATAACTCCTCCCTGTCCCTCCCGTAACCTTTCCAATTCAGGCAAACCAACGGCGGAATTTTGAATGACAGGAATGCTATTCAGGCACTTACACAAGTCAGTTGGTCACAATACTTAGAACAATATAGGACATGTTCCACGGCAGAAGGAAACCGTAAAGGGAGGAGGCCTGCTGACAATAATTAAATTGTTAATTCGATTACTATATTTCAATGTTGAAGAAAATTTTATCAAAATATTTAATTATTCCTAGATGGATGTATTGTAAAATGTTGATATTTAAAACAAATTGCAAGGGGAACAGTTTGTGAAAGTAGCATACGTTATTGTAATAACATTTCTTGAAGCATACTTAGTACACCTGCAATGTCTCTAACGTTGATCAACCGTATCTGAAAATGACGTACAAGTAAATTACAACGCAATGTAAAAATAATTTGAACGCATTATCTCCAACGAGATTAATGTCACAACCGCAATATTATACGAATTTCTTTGTAACCTTACTGACTTATCATCCTGTGAACAATGATTCTTGGAACCTGGGTAATGTCTTACATTCATTTCAGGGTACCAGAAAAATATTTATTTTGTAGCTTCGTCCTAGTCATGTCATGCGCATCCACCTCGTAAGCATCAAACTCGTAAACATGAAACTCGTAAATAATTATAACACTGCCAGTTATTCTTAGTTTGTCATAAAGTCTTAACATCGTTGCAGAACTCGGTGCAACACGTGTGAGGAAATGCAGAGTATATTTTGTATACTCGTGACCGAAGCATTACAGTGACATTTGCCAAAATAAGACCAATAACATACAATATTCATTTATGGTGAAGCAGCGCGACATTGGTGCTGTATATCTTTATACGCACTCCGAAAATAATTTGGGTGCAACAACTTGATCAAATACATTTTGCGAAGATTTTCCATTCGACTAGCCGTTCGGCTGCAAAGGGTTGTGATAAGCTGAAACAAACCATGAACGAAATTCAGTCCAATACGGTGACTGAATTTCTGCGAATTTTTTAAAATGCGATTGCGTGGCAACTATGGGGAATATGCACATAACGGTGGTGATGTTTTCGAAATTATTTCCTGTGTTCTTCTACATTCTACGAGCTTTCGCGAATGAACAGGAACACCTGTATATGGAATAATACACCACTTAAGAATACGCCAACAATTTTTTGACTTTCGCAATTTTCGGACCTGCGCCGTTTTTATATCTTTTATTTCATTTATATACTTTACTCTATCCGAAAAAAAGAAAAAACTTGAAGCCATTTTTCAGAATATTTTGAAACTGTCGTTGAGGGTTAAGGAAAAAGTACTATCAAAATTCAAAGTTTTCTTTTCAGATTCAAGGGCTACCTACATCATCCAGATTTGCTAAGAAATATGAAATTCTGTAAAAATACTGTGGACGATTTAAGCGCTGAATTGTTCACAGACGGACCAGCCGCCGAACTTTTGACGGAACCCAAATTCTTCTGTATCAAAGACCCACAAAAATGGATTCTGAAAACACAACATATTAGACGATGTAATTTAATACTTACTTGTGCAGGAATTATCCACGTTTTTGGTATAAGGGCCCCTAACCACTTTTCTGACGAAAAATCATCGTTTTTCGCTGCAGCATTGTATAACTTTCTCTGCACTACGAAAGTAAATAGTATGCGAGAAAGTAGAAAGGGCTTATTAAGGAAATGTTCATAAATAAAAGTAATAATTCATGCAATTACAAAATTGAGGTAGAAGACGTAAGATGTATATGTACCAACATTGTAAAGTAATATGTAAATTATAATTTTCTTACTATTTCCATGAATGGATGTGGATTATTGTTGTTTGTTTCTTGCCCGTTATTTGGCCAGTGGGTATTTATGTAAGCAGAAATAATTTAATCGTTGTAAGAATGTAGGTATAAATTAATGATAGGTACTCCCATACGTATTGTTGAAGATAATCTCAAGTGAGCTACTAGCAATTCTTTATTAAACGTTTATTTACAATCTATTCTTACATGAGAACAATAATGAAATTGGTTGACTCGGTAGTTAGCATTGATT
This sequence comes from Teleogryllus occipitalis, assembly GCA_011170035.1. Classification (NCBI taxonomy): domain Eukaryota; kingdom Metazoa; phylum Arthropoda; class Insecta; order Orthoptera; family Gryllidae; genus Teleogryllus; species Teleogryllus occipitalis. The sequence goes on from BLKR01002148.1 coordinate 10,201, forward strand.
GAAGAAGATACTCATTAGTATCTCTCCATTAATTCAGTTGATTACACATATAACTAGATTTCAAAGTTTGTGAGGCAAATCTAAAGATTTGAATTTTTTAAGACGTCTTATTTCCAAACTGTTATCTAACAAATTTATGGCTAAATAATGTGTATGGCAGTCTATTTTTTAATATGTGTGTTTGAGGAAGGTTGTTTCTGTTCAGTTGCACTGAGGTATAGATTCTTCTCTTCATGGTGAAAGCTATGTGACTTGATTTGCTTTCATTTGCTCTTATTTTCCAAGTATTCAACCATGCTTGTAGTTAGTTGAGTAGTTCCTCAAGCAATCTAGAACCCTAAACTGTATTACTACCTGAAGTAAGAACTGATGTATCGTCAGCAAATGTAGCTCTTACTGTTTCATCTGTTGTGAGCAGGTCAGAAGTGTAAAATACATAGAGCACTGGACTCAGCACATTTCCTTGGGGTACGCCAGACAGGATAGGGTAAGAGGAAGATAGTTCATTATTGTGCTTAATTTCGAAGAATCTATTATTAGGTATGATTTTAATATGACATAAAAAGGATATTGAAAGTTTCAATTCAAATTTTCATTCAATTTTTCATCTTGTAAATTAACCCAGCATGACATACTTTCTCGAATGCCTACGTTGTTTAGAAACGCTGCCGAACAATATTTCTTTTCTTCCAGAATTTTACTAATAATTTTAACTACCTAATACACTTGTTCAGCTGTAGAATGCTTTCTTTGACATCCAAACTGACTTTCAGGTATCTAGAGTTCTAGTTTATTTATTTATATTACGTCAAAAAACAGTTAAAACTGCGTATGACGTGCTATGGGGAAAAGTAAATTGCATGCACATTTTCAAAATTCTGTGATCCCTACACTAAGTCATATACTACTTGAATTTTGCAAAAAAAGTTTTGGTTTTTTTGGTTCTAGTTTCATCAGGACAGTTTTTCAAAAGGTTTAGTGAGGAGAGGCAGCAAACTAATTGGTCTATAGGATGTGGACTCTTGGAGATGTTTACCGAGTTTGAGGATTAGAATGATCTAAGCGTATATCTAGGACTGTGGGAAATATTCTAGGCGCAATACTGCGTTGAACGTTGAAGTGTTCAGGGATATTGCTTTTCGAGATAAGTTTTGTCTTATTCTGTCAGTAATTAAAACATATCCAGGTGGTTTGTTAGAATGAAAAGTTCTAAAGATATCCTTCGAAGTAAATAAGGCAATCGAAGGTGACGTCTAAAGGGGCGCTTCTAAATATTTTATATCTTCTTCGTCAATGAGTTTTTGCGTAATGGGGTCACTTGTTGGAAAAGGTTTAAACACGTTGGTTAAATGCTGAACGAAGCATTCACCTTTGTCAATATTAGTTTTTGCCCAAATCCCAGTCCATCTGATGGGTGGTAAATGTTTTTTATTTATTTATTTTTTACATTTTGTAACCTTCCACAGCGAGTATTCATCGGTTCCTGGTGAAGATGTATTATTTAAATACTTATGTTACGAAATAGAATTTTATATTCTTTAAATAATATTTTAAGTTTCAATATTCACCCTATTTTTGTTTTCAGGTGTTCTGGGGTTATTTTGCCAGTTTCTTCGAAATTTTCTTTGCAGAGCTACCTTTTCTTTCATGTACTATTGGTATTTGTTTTGGAGCGCTCTTTCATTGATAGTAGTGTGTGTATAATCATTCGTTTTCAATGGAACATTTGCCGTAACATTCTCATTGATCCATTTTTGGAATAATTCCCAGTCTTGCCTATTTCATAAGGTAGGAGTTGAAATTACTTCGATGGTACATGCTCCGAAAGTCATTATAACAGGAGAGTGGTCATAACTCAAATCAGTACGTTGTCGAATATTGAATTGAGAATGGGTCATATCTTTAGAAATGAATATGTCCAACAGATCTGGAATTTTATTCATATGTATGTATGTCGGTTCGCCGCTAGATAAGTCGTTGCGACGTGCATTTTCAATCGCTTTTAGGAGTTCTTTGCCTCTCGGTGTATTCAATCTGGAGCCCCATTGTTGATACTTGGCATTAAAATCCCCACCAATAACAAATCTTGATCCTAATTGGCGAAAGAAATGTATGAACTCACTCTCGGAGAGTCTCTACTTTGGCGGGCAGTAAACTGCTAATAACGTAATTTCACCAAGCTTGTCCTTTACTCGCCCCAAAGTTGCCTGGAGATAATTTTTCTTTAATTCAAAATATATGTCGTATTTGATTTTGTTTCTTATAATGATTTCTGTGCTGCCATGTGCAGTACCATCTGGGTGTCTTGTGTGGTGTACGTGATAGCCAGGCATGAAAATATAACTTTTCTCAGTGAAATATGTTCACAAAGCGTAAAAATCTGCATTTCTTGATCATAATTTATTGATTATTAGTTGATATAACAATATTGCTAATCATAGATTCTGAAAATGTAACCCCTAGCTAATTTGTTAATGTTTGTAAATTAAAAATTAATGTTAATCTATACATTTCCATCACATTGAACGTTCGGAAATTTCAGAACGCGTTCAATTGCAATCACAGCACATAATATTTTATAGGCTCTCCTTAGAAGTCACATAAACACGTTAGGTATACGAAAATTAATATCAAAGTAAATGAAACTAATAAATCTAAATCTTCAATAACATAGATCGACACTTTACTATCCTTTCCCATGTGTTTACGGTAACACGCATTTTTGAATGCGGGTTTGAATGCATAACTGAATTCACCTGGAAGGCTGGACGGCTTAAAGCAGAATTAAATAATAGAAAACACTCTCAGAACTAAAGTCATTTGATTACAAAAACATTTATCTTACTGTATAATATTATATTTCTATCTGTAACAAGTACTGTAACTCAGCTTCGAGATCATTGACACCATCTAGACCCGGTTTTTCGTCCAGTTTCCCTTGATCCTTTGATTGATTCATTTTTTCGTGTTTCCGGGCGCGCCAACTACTTTGGTCATTAGTCCCGTGAGTGTAGTGCATGTTTTTCTCTCGGGAGATGGCGGTGATCTTCCCACGCTGGATGGCGAGATCCGGCGCCGACCTACCGTCAGTTACTGGGGTTTCCCCCTAACCAGGACTCTCCCACCAGAGGGGTACCGCCCCAGCCAGGACAAGCTCGAAGCTCCCGACCGGTCTCCCGGAATATGTGGTAGTGTAGTGCATGTTAGTGTGTGTGTGTAAGGGGAGAGGATGGGACAAGGAAGAGGAAGGACAAATCGCGCGCGGTCCGTGGCCCGTTTGGTAGGGTACTGCTCCGGCATTCGCATGGTGTTGATCGGAGAAACCACGGAAAACTACCGATCAGAGCAGCCGGCCGCTAGAATTCTCCTCCAGACAGCGACTGAATTCGACCTAGCTGAAAAGCTAGTGAATCGAAAATCCTGCCGCCGTCAGGACTCGAACCCAGGACCTCCCCGTCAGAGGCGCTGCAATGGCATCAGTTGATGCACTGAGCTACCGCTCCCGGTTTGATCTTTCGAGCAAATGCTGAGATTGCCCCTTGTTTTACTTCTGAACAGGAAATATAACTTCATTTTGTGCACGATTTATGCATTTTGCTCAGGCTGTTTTCACTATTTATGCTTTATGCATTATGCACATGATTTTTGTGCACATTTTTTTATTTTATTAATTTTTGTTCATTTTATTCATTTTTATTCACTTTTATTCATTTTATTACATTTATTTTACGTAAAAAACTGAGTGCCATGCTGTGGGGAGAAGTGTATTTTTTGACCGTTTTCTTAATTCAGGGATTCCTACCCTAACCATAGAAATGAGCGTTTTTGGCAATAATTGTTAACAAAAGTAAGTTTCCATTTCTTAAACTCCCTTTCGTTAGACACAAGATTTTACAAACGCGCAAAATGAGCAATTTTACAAAATGCGTGATTCAGGAAAACCTATTTTATTGACCAATATAAGTTAAATTGCATGATTAAGGATTAACAAGTAAACATATATACACGGGAACACTCAATGTCTAGTAACTCTTGTGAATTATCACTTAAGCAAGAATCTGTATAGTCGAAACAAGTTTGTATTAAAAAGAATCATTGAATACACTATCACTGACGTTAACACAAATTTCCGTTGCGTTGAGACTCTGTTTATTTATGGAATTATTCATTTATTGTGGGGACTATTGGCGGCGACTGCCTTAGGCATTTGTTCATACCGTGTTTTCGACCCAGGCTTCTTTGGAAGCTTACCCCATACGCGTAGTAGTAGTAAATGTAGTACATTCCCGCCTGAGATATGGCATAATATTCTAGGGAAGCTCATCATTTAGTGCCCAGTCATTTAGATAGCAAAAGAAAATTATCCGAATAATGAAAAAATGCCATCCACGTGATCGCTGCAAGTCTGTTTTCATTGAGCTTTCAATCTTACCTTCGCCTCGCCTATTTATTTACGAATCTGTAGTATTTGTCAAAATTGACTTACTTAACGGTGAGAACAGATTTTCATGGAATACCGTTATTTACAGTTACAACACACGACGTAGAAATCATATTCATCTAGTGTCAGTATCAACAGCTCACTACAAGAAATCCACATACAATACATGTACATTACTTTACAACGCATTGCCAGATGAAATTAAACAATTAAAAATGGTACACAAATTTAAGTTAAAAGTAAAATCATTGCTGTTGCATAACTGTTACTATACAATTAGAGACTATACTGATCGTCAAAAAGAAAAATAATGTTTTCTTCAACAAAACAATGAGATAGTATAATGAATTAGTTTACATTTGTATTGTATAATTTTAAAAAAAGACTTAATATGCCTATAACAAGTAATGTACTTCAGCTTAATGACCCCCATCTCGATCGAGTTTTTGTCGAATTTCCCTGATCCATTGAGCAAATGCTGAGATGGCCCCTTGATTTGCTTCTGGATGTAAATGTAGCTTCACTATGCGCACGTTTTGTTGAGCATTCCTTTTTCTTGTAGTGGAGTAGAGCTTAGGGCGAGTTTGTATTTTATTTGCAAAATCTGCAGTTCATTTACTGTTACAAATAAGTTTTCTAGAACTCGGAAACGAAAATATCTAGTTTTGGAAATATGAATCTTTAGCTTTTTAATTATTATTATTATTATTATTATTATTATTATTATTATTGTTATTATTATTATTAATAATATTATTATTTCATCTTTCAACTATTAATAGTTAAATTGTTGGGAAGGGATTCTGAAACTCAAGGAAGCGTGCGCAGATGATTTTCTTCCCCATACGCCACATACAGTTTTTTACTGTTTTTGACCAAATAAATATCTAAATATCACGAGCGTGACATGGCTACTGTGGATTTTCTGCCTTTACAAGGGAAGAAAATACACCTTTACAACTGTAGTTTCCACGATGCAATTCTCCTGCAGCTGAAATTGTGTGATCACTAAATAAGTTGACAAACTCTCATTTGCATGGAAAATTCAATTCCAGAAATCGTTATCTCAAACTCTGTACTTGCGTAGTAGCTGTAAACGTGTACCTTCAACTTGGGAGAAATATGGCAAGTATTAGAACGCGCCGAGTTGTAACAAAGTGTTTGAGACAGCAATATTCACATCATCGCATCATCACACTACTTACCCGATTTACGCTCGCACGCTGGCTCTGAGCCAATCTAGTTGAAAACATTCGTGATAGAGAACAATCGGTTGCTTCCAGACGAATTAAAGTAGTCTTCAAAAGGAAAATATCACTCTGTAATCCCACATTTCTACTAAATTCCAATACATCGACAATTGGACACATTTTATTTCCGGCGATAGTATGATGAAAAAAAATACAAACAACAGATGTTGACCGGTTTGAAGCCTTAAATAATCCCAGATTTTTCATTATTCGGTGACCGACGCGAGAGTGAAATAATTTCCCTTTCAGCCTTTTCCAGCATTCCCATAAAGTTTATTTAATGAATGCGTCAGATATATGAACAATTTGGAGTGTGCAAAAATAAACTCTAGAATGTCCGTGATTCGTTAAAGATCGTAATTTTCTTCAACTCAACGATGTACCAAAAGCCTTCGCAATATTTTGAAGAGTTATTACGATTCCTAAGCCGACCTTGTGCCTTGCCTGAGCTGGTGAAATAATTAATACCCAATGTTAACGACGACGATGCAGCGAGCTATCATGCTGTAATGAAATGAAACCCGGTAAACGAATGAATTCCGAGAAACCTGTTACAAATCCGCTTTGCGTTGACGTTGAAATTTGACGTGAATTGACCAGAATTTAAATCTGTGCACGAAAGAGGGAGCTAATGCCATTATTTTGAAGAGACTTTCGTTCGTATATATGTTTTTTCCTTTTTCTAAATAAAGTGTCATACTTTGAAGTGGATGTAAGCAGTGTGTGTATATATTTTAAGTAGGGACTTGTATATCTTTGCAGTTTAAGTTTTACCCCCGCTTTGTCCGACAGGAATTACTGAGCATTCGTGATTCTGGGGTGATTTGTAAGAATCCCCATGTGTCTTTTGCATGAAACCAATGCTGTAAATTTTCAGCTATTGAATCACTACCAGGCGACTATCGTCAAAAACGTACATGCGACAACAGAATAATAAGCCAGTGACATTCCCGCGGCTAAGTGACAAGCATTCTCTGTGGTAGCCTGCGTTTGATAACCCGGCTTCTAGGCAATACGGTCGGCCCATGCTGCGGGACGGAGGGGCATAATCACAGTTTGAGTCTCGGCGGGTGCTACATAAGGGTCACCGAGGTAGCCGTCCCACCGAGCAGTCAATTCTGCAATAATAACTCCAAATAACGCAATCAACGTGAGACTATTCGCTTGATTATTGATTTATTGATATTTCTAGTAAGAAGAATTAACGGGAGTTTGATAGAAATAATAAAAATGAGAAGAGAGTAGCGATGACACAGATACAGCAATTTTATTGGTAGCTTGTTAGTGATTCCGGGAGCGATAACTGCTAAGATCATTAGTCCCGTATGTGAAGTGCATGTTTTTCTTCGGGAAGTGGTGGTGGTCTCTCCCGCTGAATGACGACATCCGGCGCCGACCTACCGTCAGCTAGTGGGGTTTTCCGCAACGAGGTTTCTCCCACCAGCGGGGCACCACCGCAGCCGGGACAAGCTCTAAGCTCCCGACCGGTCTCCCGGCATGTGTGGTAGTATAGTGCATGTAAGTCTAAGTCTAAGTAAGGAGTGTGGATAGGGCAAGGAGGAGGAAGGAAGGATTGCGCGTGGCCCGTGGCCCGTTTGGGTACTGCTCCGGCATTCACTTGGGGTTGATCGGAGAAAATACGGAAAACTACGGATAAGCACAGCTGGCCTCTAGAATTCTCCTCAGCCAGCGAGGAATTCGACCTAGCTGAAAAGCTAGTGACGAAAACCTGCCGCCGTCGGGACTCGAACCTAGGACCTCCCGGTGAGAGGCACGGCAATGACATCAGTTAATGGCACGAGCCAACTCTGAGAGAGCTATTTCGATGATAACTGAGACTATGATTAATGAGTGTAAATCCTTAATGTGCAACCACTGACTATGAAACTCTGCACTCTATTGTGCACTTTTTACTATAAAAGCGACTATTAGAGAATATCGCATTGTCTAATAGCCCTTGTCAAGATACACCCCCATTAGTAATATAATATCTCTAAAATAATCCAGAAAGTATATAAATAATCACCTCTTACAAATGTGCTCAGTAAATGATTTTGCTTAGTGGCTTCATTTAACTACCTATTTATTTAGCGGAACTGCTAGTAATGTAGCAGATTGGAGGTATAAAGACGTCAGATGTGTGATGATAACATTCATAATACAGATAATTAATGTCTTAAACTTCGCAACAGCTAGGTATAACATCGCGGCAATTTATGTTTTTGGGTCAGACATTGTCTTGCTCTCTCTTCTCTTTGTCTTTCTCTCTCGCTTTCCCGCTCTCTCTCTCTCTCACACACACACTCACACACATACATACATACTCGCGCACCCACCCAAGTGCGCACATTCCGGACTTCAGGCAATTCGGAGGATGTAACACTGTCAAGTAACGGTTTTATAGACATCTAGAAATAACATAATTTCTGATCAATTTCTAAAGACTAAAAATATGTTGTGAATGTTTCAGCATGTTTTGTTAAACACAACAGTGTGATAAATAGAGCCTCTTACAAAACAACTTAGTTCCGAACGTTCTCGGTGAAGCCAGCAGCGAGCTGAGACCACTGGCTAAAGTCCGAGAGTGCTAGTTCCGCCTCTCCAATTACCGAGATTAATCGTTACCAATACGTGGCCTGTTGTCGGGGTGCGCTTTCCGCATCGGCGAACAAAAACGAAAAAAATGACCATGAAATGCGGGAGGCGTCACCGGAACTCTCTACCGTTTATCTCTAAACTTTTCTATCAAACATCTTAAACGCATTATTTCGTCCACTTTGAATGAATTGAGGAATTGGACAATGTGAACAAACTAGAATGTCATTCTCTACGACGATTACTGAACTAAATTAGATCGTACAAGGCATCTTGCAAACTTCTACATATTTGTTCAATGAAAACAACGCTAGCATGAAAATGATAACTTTACACAAAAAACTGTTTTAAACGATTTTTTATTAAAATGAATTAAAATGTCGAGTAAATTATTCTTTCATAGTTCAACGTGTTTAAACCATTTAAGACAAATTTATATATACATACAGGAGCAATATTTAGCCACTTTTTCTATATGAAGGAGTCACAATAGCAGTTTTCTGTCGAAAAATTGCCACTTTCTCCTTACTACGTACTCCTAGCATTGTAATACTTTCTCCTTACTACGTAATTAAGTAGCAAGCGAGAAAGTAACAATGACTAGAATATATAGTACACTCTGGTCTGGGAGATAATACTAGTATCGGTAAGGAGAAAGTAGAGACTTTAAAGTCAAGAAATACATATAATGCACTAATGCATAAGAACATTGACAGCTACATTAAATCGTCAGGATAGCATATACGTACAGGATACAAAACGACGACAAAGATTTTTCTTATTGAGAGTCGCGTCGGGTTTCCGCGCATAGAACAGAGGAAATATCCCCTCCATGACCATCGGACTTGCCTTCGATTCCGCTCTCGTCACCTCCTCTCGATTGCGGCTACCAGCCTCGCTTCCTCCACCCCTCAACCAGTGGCCCTCGGAGGTGATATGAGCGGTCGCAGCTCCGACCTTATGCCGTCCTCACTCAGACCACAGGGCCAAGGACTAGTCCCTTCCCCTTTCCGTTTCCTTTGCCCTCTGGTCTTCCTACGCGAACGCCCTTGACCTTTGTTCCCATCCCCAGCCTCTTAGCTTCCAGAGCAACGACCCCCATGACCTCCCGTTCCCTGGCTCTTTCGATTCTTGTTCCCTTCGATTCCGCATCCCGCACTTCCTTGCCCCCTCGAAAATTCTGACCCCCTGAAGGGTCAATCAAGGTGTCTATATCCCCTGGTCACTTGACATGTTGATATGTCGGTGCCCCAGCACCTCAGATCGTTCATTGTTAAAACCTTGACCCCGTAGTTCCTCAGTTCCACAAACTATAAAATATTATCTCCCAATTTCGAGCTCTCTTGATCAATTTCGAGCCTCAGTCATTCTGCTCATTCACAGCATGCCCTGTGCGGCCAAACTGGCCATGCTGTCTCTGAACTCTCTATCTACGTAAGTTTACCCTAGCTACTCAGTCCTATTCAATCATTATTCTCACTTTACTCGTCCGCTTCTTGCAAATTTCAGAGAACGACAGGGACACTCGAGTATTTCTTACCACCTTGACGTATCAAGTCATGAATAAAAGAAACAGTTACACTTTTATACATTACTAGCGGAATCCGGCAGATGTTCTGCCCTTCATCTCCCTCTTTCTTCTTCCCTATCCCTATCTCTCTCCGCGCTCGACATGGACGCTTAAAACAGCCTATGTGACTTCAGACAAATTAGGGAGAAATAAGTTTCATTGAAACGGCCAGTTGAAACCTTAACCAACACAATAAAAGGGATGCTAGACTATCTATTGGTGTGTAAATGAAATTACGAAAGATTCCAAAGAATCCGGACAACCCTGAAATCAAATCCAATTAAATATTATTAAAATCAGAAGTTATACACACAAGTTTCAAAAATTTCAAAGAATCTGACTTGTTGAGCTTTGAAGTTTTTCCAGTACGTAGATCGATTTCGATTCAATTGCTTATATCTGGCAATGTAGAATCAAACGACGATACAGCCCATATGTGTCTTGCATATGTGTCTCTTTCCCTCCAGCGACATCAGTAGTATGATCCAGTGGCGGTTCGTGGTCGTACTATTAGGGTGTGCAACGCCTCTTTTCTCCCTCTCTTCCTCTCACCCTATCTTTCTCTCTCTCTCTCTCTCTCTCTCTCTCTCTCTCTCTCTCTCTCTCTCTCTCTCTCTCTCTCTCTCTCTCTCTGACACACACACACACACACACACGCATATATACCCATACATACAGGCATACATTAAAAGCATACACATATTCATTAACAAAAATAATGACAATTAAAAACAAGGCATCTTATGAAGTTTGATAACATGTTGAATAGTTTCTTTTATCAGCAACGAGGGTTCGCTGCATTTCTTTTCACTACACCCGCTTCGACTTTGCTCGGCAAGAACCCCTCCGAAATATTTACAACTTACGTCGTGTTACCGCATGATTCGGCACTTCCAGAACGTATTTTCAAAGGGTGTCAAGAAACACATTGATTCGAAACTTTTTTACTCGCACTTTTGCTATATAGTATTTTCCATAAACTCGCTGTACACATTTAACGTTAAAAGTACTAGTTTCTATACCCAATACTCAAAAAATCTGGATAGTTTGCCGTCTACATTGTTTGACGAAACTCAAAGGCTGTGTCGCTTCGTAAATGCTGTTCCTTTTCAGCAATTTTTTTCTGTGACTTTTTCATTGATTACATTTTAATATTTTCGACGCTATTTGTTGTCAGTTGTACAAACACACTTCAGAGAAAAATGAACACTCTTAACTTAGTTTTTTCAAAACGCATTAAAAAGTAGCTTACTACGTACGTTTACACAATACAGTTTGGTTTTCACATGCTTCAGAATGGATTTGTAATTGCAACTCACTTTAAAATGTGTAAATAGCATTCGATTAACACAATTCTTATGAATGCAACACTGCAGAGCAATGCGTTTGCGTTTCGCGCGCTACCGAAGAATTGCTTTGAAAGGGATGAAAAAGTGTGTGATATCTCCACATATATGAATATGTGGAGATATCTCACACTTTTTTCGTTCAATGTCACACTTCTCTTGAAAACTTGTGCTAGCCGAGTGTTATATCTCCACGACTTATCAAGACACTTCCAGAGGTAGCCACTGCGTCTGCGCAGAATAATCCGCACTGTCCGGAGTCTGTTCCAACCGCCCATAAGCGACCATTGTTCCCCCTCTTCCCCTCCAGCCCCGCGGGGCTCAACGACGCCCTCGGCTCGTTCACATTTCCCGAGTGTGCTGTAGCTGGCTGTCACGAAGGGCATTGGCGGCGGACTGTCAATCCCAGCTTCCAAACGGCGCGTGTTTTCAAATTCCATGTTTAGGAAACGCTCTGAGAGGACGTGTATTTCCATCTTGTTAAGAAATGTTTAAGAAAAATTGCATCGCAATTGTTTGGGTGTGCACATGCGAACGTACGAATACCCACGAGCCGCCACTGGTATGAACTCATTCTTGCTTCCAACAAGACGCCCCACGATCCAAGCCGTAGCGTTCAACGTATCGATTTTTCTACTGCCCCGCTCATAGTCGAACTTGTTCTGTATACTACGTTACTCAGTGTTCCTTCTCTAATCGAGCATTCCACCATAAATTTCAGATAGCGTCCACAACAATAAAAGGAAAAAGCACCTAAAATGTTAGTGAATTAAAATTTAAGTGTACTAATCGTTTGCCATTTTTGTTGTTAAACATCAATTAATCTTTTTCTTATGTCACTTTTATGCAGTTAGTATGTTACTCATTAATTAGACGGTTTGGTAATGTAGATACCTTATTTATTTAATTTTTATTTAATTTAGTATGTTACTCCTTAACCTGCGAAAGATGGCGAAAGGTTCTTTGGACCGAAGTGAATAAAGCGTTATGTCTCAATGTGGGAATGCCAGAAACCTGGTCGCTTTAGTAGTCCCTTGTGTCACCGTTATTTGCTTCTTGACACTTGAATTTTCTATTTAACAAACGCCAGAAGTCATTTTGTCCTGTTCTTTTCACTTCGCGCTCCACCTCTAGCGTGACATTTAGTCACGTAGCGCCGAAGTTTCGACTCGCTTGCATGTCCACACTACGCTCGCAGTTGCAAAAGGATGCACTTGCAGAATTGCCAAAGTAATGCCAGAAAAGAGTATGTGCGTTTAATGTCTGCTAATGAATTCAAACAAAACACGGAAGTCGTGGGTAGTGATGATAGTTAATTTGAAAACAACTTGTCAGAAAGAAAACGCGACGGAGACCGAACGAAGATTTGTTTAGTTATTGTTAATCAAGCATCACTATGCAACAGTTCATAATAAAAAGCAACGAAATTGGAGGGCGTTGAAAATTGAGAGAAACTATTGGTCCCTAACAATTTTCCGTAGGTCGTTGAGTATCACTGGCATCAACACACATTATCATATCAGAAAAAACAAGCTCTAATACATACGTATCAAAGCGGAGAAAACAAGCTCTATGTAGATCTGTAACACCGTGCAATGATGGAAGATATTCTATGGAATTTGCAAACAGTTCAGATGTTTCTTTTGTTACTGGACGTTAAACATCACTTCTTTATCTCACGAATTAGCCAAGTTCGAATATTAACCGGGACATATTAACGTTTATTTTACATAATAATAGTAATAATAATAATAATAATAATAATAATAATAATAATAATAATAATAATAATACATCAATAAGGAAGTTACTCTGCATGTGATGTTTTCGGTGCAATAACACACTATTTACTTTCCAGAAACAACAGAGTATCTCTATATTCGCACTCAGTATATCAAGAAAACGCCTCGATCGAGATTAGAATCCTGCACCTACACCACATTATATTACTTATTATTATAAATTAAATGATTTACAAAAACGTACCAGCTGTCAGTATTTAAATGTAAGAATAATAAATGGGCATAAGAATTTCTCAGGTAAGTGGTTACCGAAGGAAACAAAAAGGAATTAGGGAGTGAGTATTTACGGCCGGTTTCGTCTTAAGAATCTAAGTTCGTCATAAGAATTTGTTTTTAATTAGTTGCGTCTTACAAATTGACGCAACGCGTCTCCAAGCCCCTTAAGAGGCGTTGAGTGCTTTGCGCTGGGAAGTAATCCTCCATTAACTTGCGCGGGAGTAATCCTCCATTACCTTTAAGTCATGTCACGTCACGTCGCAGTCAGTTGTCAAGAGGACTGCCAGGTAGCATCTCCGCGTACGAGCCACCTATTACGCGCTCCTGCGTCACTACCCAACGGCCAGAATTGGGAAGGAATATGAATAGGGGTAGGGTCTAACCCTTGTGAAGCAGCCGAATTCGTTTTGTTGGAACAAATTTCACATGAGATTCGACAAGAATCGAACCCGGACGTCAGTAGTGAAAGGCTAGCGACTTCGCTATGTGCCACGAGCGCGTACGAGCGTTTTTAAGATCGACTTAGGACACGTTTCCGTTTCAACACAACCCTTAAGTCTAACTAACACAATAAGTTAGACTTAAATTTAAGCACACCTCTCAGCAATAGTTATACATTTTAAGTCATTATTTACCGCGCAAAAACTGTCCAATTAGTAAGCGTATTGTGAGCTTTGAGAAGCCTTCTCGTAGCCCGAGGTGAATACAAGAACGGCCGGAATATTTTGAGACCGACATTGAAGAGATTTTGTCACCCGATTTCGCCTATCAAAGATGAAAAAACTACCTGTTTTGGAGGTAATAGAAGAACGATTGGAATTTCCAAATTAACTTCTTAGTTAATTATTAACGAAATGAGCATTTGAAGAATTTGGTACATAACTGCCTTGCAACTAACAATTTTGTCTACTAACTAGTGTTTTGTAGATTAAGTTTATATGATCCCGTAGCTACTCTCTACTTCGAAGTTTTATATTCAGTCATTTTTATTGCATTTCCTTTCTCACCTAAACTTAAGCATCTCCACAATGTATTTAATGTTAGTTTTATTTTATCTTTTAGTTGCTTTAAAATTGCGTTAATTCACGCTTGTCCCAAGTTATCCCACGCTTCATTTGGTCGGTTTGTTGTTCCATTTGTAACTTTATTTTCTATAATAGAAATGTACTTTCTCATACATTTCAATGAGCACTTCTTTCTCCTACGATGAAAATTTCGCAATTCTGTCTTTTCCCATTACGAAAAAATTAATAAAAATAACCTCTTTGCATCAAAGTACAAAGCATAACCAAAACAAACAAGGTGTCATTGGCTAGATCACCAGGGTCCAGCATTGCCAACCAACCCTCGGTTGCATTTAAGATAAACTCGTACTTCATGAGGCACTGCTTTAAGGAGAGTGATGAAACGACAAACAACAAAGCACGACTTAAGACGCATCTTAAAATTAAGTTCGACTTTCCTTAATCATACTTAAAAAGATTTAGTGATCCTGACCGGACCTCCACGTCGGCAAGCAGGGGAATCATTGTGCAAGTATCTCAATCATCGGCGTACCGCCCCACCCGGGCCAATCTCTCAACTCCTGATTGGTCTCCCGACATGTGCGGTAGCGTACTGCAGTGAATGTGCGTGTGTATGTATGGGTGTGGCTGGGTGTTTGCGCACGCGTGACCAGGTTTTAGAGTACTGTCCCGGCATTTGTTGGGTACTGATCGGAGAAACCACGGAAAACTGCAGCCGGCAGTAAAGATTCACAGAGCAGCTGAAAATTCAAAGAGCTATAATGCTAGCATGGAAAAACCGTCATCATCGATTGATTGATCGATTCTGATTCCGCGCGCGTCAACTAAGGTCATAAGCCCCATAAAGGTAGTTATGTTTTTTCCTCGGGAAGTGCCGGTGGTTTCCCACCCCCGATGGCGAGATCCGGTGCCGACATACCGTCGGCTAGCGGGATTTTTCCCCAACCAAGTATCTCCCATCAACGGGGCACCACCCCAGCTCGGACAAGCTTTAAGAACCCGACGGGTCTCCTGGCATATGTGGTAGTGTAGTGCATGTTAGTGTGTGTGTATAAGTAAGGAGTGAAGATAGGACCAGAAACAGGAAGGAAATATCGCGCGCGGTCCGTGACTCGTTTGTTAGAGTACTGCTCTGGCATTCGCCTGGTGTTGATGGAGAAAGCACAGGAAACTAACGATTAGAGCAGCCAGTCGCTAGAATTCTGCAGACAGCAACTGAATTTGACCGAGCTGACAAGCTAGAGTCGAAAATCCCGCCATCGTCGGTATTCGAATATAGGACATCCCGGTGAGTAACATCTGTTGATTCTCAGAGACACTTCTCCCGGTGTCCCCATCGAACTCAAATCCTAGGATCTCCCGGTCAGAGAACTCTAGTTGTACATACGTTCCCGCATTACATCGAACTGCCCTTTTCAAGAATTCAGAAAAAAACACGAAATAAAGTGAACTGTTTCTTATTTTAAACGTTCTTTTCTCTATCCCTAGAAAAATATTACAGAAAACATTTGGTGAATTTTCGGATATTATTATAATAAATACATTAACTTAAAGAAGAAGTAATTCAAAAACTACTCGTATTATCAAAAACAATTACATGACCTGTTTTCTAGATTTCCTTTTTAAAGGCATTTTATTTACTACAAAATCACTATAATTAATATTGTTCTTTTGCAATGTTAATTCTTTGCATTTTTCGATTTACAGACACTCTGACGCAAATTAGTTCTAAACTAGCTACTTTTACCTTCTTATTTATTTATTTTACGTCAATAACAATGAAAAACTGTGCATGACGTGCTATGTGGAGAAGTGAATTCTGTGCACATTTTAAAAATTCTGAGATCCCTACTCTAAGCCATACACTGCCAATTTGAAACATCTGATATTGTACTACTTACGGCTTATTTATTGCGAAGAATGTTCGTATCATCCGCAAAGAGACCTACTCCTCCGATTCGAATCGACAAAGGCATAACGTTTACGTAAAGTACAAAGACAACAGGGCCTAAAATCAATCCTTGAGGAACTCCACGTGCAATTAGCAAAGAGTCGAAAAGGTGTGTACATAATGTTACATCATTCCAGTAAGGTATTTCTACTCTCTGAGATCGTTGTTTAAGGTACGAAAATAACCAATCTAAGGCAATACCACGGATTCCATTTGAATGTAACTTTGAAAGTAAAATGTCATGATCAATGACGTCAATGGCTTTTGAGAGATCTAACAATAATCCAATTGGTGCTTCGTTTTGATCCAATGATGAGGCGACATCTTTAAGAAAAGAAAATATGGCTGTTTCCGAAGATTTTGAATTTCTAAATCCATGTTGGGAATATGAAAAAGCGTCGTGTTTACTGAGAAAGGTTTCTATTCGTACGTAAAAAAGGCTCTCTAATATTTTGAAAAAACTGACAGAAGAGAAATAGGCCCATACTTTTGAATTTCATTTCTGTTGCCGTTTTTTGAAGAGCTACTTAATCTTAGCTGTTCTGAAAATATCTGGAAACGTTCCGCTGCATAAGGATGCATTAAATATATGAGTTAACGAGTGTATAATGGCAGACGTACAGGTTTTTAACAAAGAATCCATGAATTCATCTAAATTGGCCGAATATTTATTTTTTAGCTTAACGATGACTTTTAGAATTTCATAAGAAGAAATTTCGAAAACGAACATTGTGTCTAAAATTTTGGGGGAAATGTCTGATATTGATGATTGCCCCTAGTGCAATCGGCAGCAATTCTCGAAAAGAATTGGTTAAAGAGAATAGCCACTGTTGCCGGATCATTCACATTTATATCGTTATATTTGAAAACAACATGTTCTACAAATTTTCTAGTTGATTTGAGCGTATTATTTATTATATTCCACATTGCTTTTGTTTTGTTATGTGAGTTCAAAATATCCTGATCGTGTTTCATGATTTTAGCTTGCCTTATGATTTTTCTTAACAATGATTTGTATTTTTTAAAGTAGAGGAGGAAATCTTGAGATACGTTATGACGTTTGGAAATGAAAGAAAGAATTCGCTTGTTTTTACATGATGTGCTAATCCATTGTGTTATCCAAGAATTGCTTTTCCGTGAAATATTTAATTTTCTTTTTGGAAGAGAAAAGCAAGTGTTAAAATGAGAAGAAAGCGTTGAAAAAAAGGAATCATATTTATCGTTTGTATCAACAGTTTTTATAAACGACGCCCCATGACTCCTGAATCAAGTAACAATGAATAATTTTATTTTACTTTTAGTAAACAATCCAGTGATACGTGTATTATTTATTGTGTCAGTGTTCGCATTTCTTATAATGGTAAGAATTTGTGCATTGTGATCACTGTATCATAAATCTTTTGTTTCCACTTCATATCGAGAAGTAGTTTTCTTAATTATAATTTGATCGATTGCCCTTATCGAATTTGGTGTGATCCGTGTAGGTACATTATTTGTAATATCTAAATTGATGGAATTAATTAAACTGACAAACTGTTCTTTCTCGCAAGATTCGACCAGAAAATTAATGTTAAAAACTCCGCATACAACAATGGATTCAAAAGAGCTGTTGCTGACTTTGTTAAGTGTTATCTCCAGTTTTGCAGCTCTCTTTTTTGGAGGCCTGTAGATGCAAAATAATATCACTTTCAGCGAAGTAAGATGTATAACAGAAATTTCGAAAACATTTTCTACGAAATACACATTTAATTCCGCCGAGGAGATAGAATCAATATTATTTCTAGCGTAAGTACACAAACCTCCATACGTACGACTTTTATGTGATTCTCCCTCTCTGCAATAAAAACCTGCGAGGTAAAAGTTTGGAATTTGGAAAATGCTAAGTTCATTAGGAGATAACGAGTATTCTGTAAAGGAAAGAACATTAATTTGATACAAATCGCTCTGTAGAGCTGACTCGATAAACTCAGTTTTATTTGAAAGGGATTCAACATTATGATGCAGTATGTTTATCTTTCGTAATTACCTACACAAATGTCTTTCTGCTGCTTCTGACTGTAGTTTCTATATATTTACTCCATTTTTACCTCGAGTGCGTGGACGAAGGTTGTAATATGTCCCGACAGTGACTGGTTGTGAGGAAAATGGGGCATCAGGTGTAGATGAATTGGTAGTAGAAGAGTAGGAGAAACGGGAGTAGGTTCAGAGGAGGTAAAAGGATTCGAAATAAGGGTGTGAGGTGGAAAACGTAAGGAAGGTGAAAGTGATGAGTTTTTGGTAGGAGACTGCGTAGGACTGACCGACGGCATGTTTTCCAACAAGGTACATGTGAGGACTATGCCGGGTGAAGTGTTTTGCCGAGAGGAAATTAATTTAAAAAAGCGTGACAGTTGTTTCTCTGAGTTGCAGTTTTAATTGTTGGTTTGCGTGCTTAATCTCACTGCATAGTGTTGGCCTGTTGTACCAGAATTGCATAGTCGAGACTACAATGTTAGTATTTTGGGCGGCACATTGCAATTTGTTTACATGTTGTTTAGGTGTAAAGTTACCGCCCAAGTTAATGTTATTCTGCACTCCTATGATAATGACTGTGTCCTGATTGGTCAGTATTTTCGTGTGGGTGTCCAACTCTGCAGTCACATCTGGAAACCTTCTGTTAGGTTTAAAAATAGATGAGACTGAGAAGTTGGAGGGTAACATCCCATTGAGAATGGAGGAAAGATGGCGGCCATGGCTGTCATCTAAAATAAGTTCCTGTTTTTTTAAGCTCAGTAGAAATATCTTTGTTTTCAAGTGAGCTAGGATGCGCAGCTTTACGTGTTTTGGTTTTCACGTGTTTTGGTTTTGCTTCGGTTTGTGCATGTATTTGTCGAGCGTAGAAAAGGGTTGTGAGGATCAGGAAGGCGATAAGAATATGTTTCATAATCTAAAACACTCAATTTGTTTTGAGTTGTGACTGGATGGGGTGTCTGTGTCTTCTGTGCAGTCACGGGTGCACGGTAGTTATTCTTCGCGATGTTGCCAACCGTCTGTCTACAGAACGACCTCTTCCAACCTTCGGATTTGTTGATCTAAATTATTGTTTATGTGTGTGAAGGCTTTCAGAATGTCGGCTTTGAGAGTGTAGAGAGTAAAAAGAGTAGAACGAGCAGTAGCCATGTCACGAATTCGTTTTAATGTACGTGATAAATATTGGAATAAATAAAAGAAAACTCAGATAAGAGCAACAAGCACCTAGTTAATATTTTAAAAGTGTATGATTGATGTGTATTTAATACATTAAAAAGTAAGATTCAATATAAAAATGAGAAGGTATGCTACCCACAACATCTATTAAACGAAATCTATTAGTTACGAAATTTGGCAATGTGGCTACGTAGGTTTTCGTCCACTTACGCTGTAATTGTTTATTGCAACCAGCAGATTATACTTCACCGTAATTAAATAAAAGATATCTGAAAATTTGTCTTCGAAATATAGAATAAGATTTGAAACACAAATTCAAAACTATTTGATACACCGCCCTCGTAACGTTCAAAACAACGGAATCATCACTTGTCACAGAAATACAATAAATCTTTCAGTAAATCAATTAGCACAGTCATTCAATATTGGAAATAAACTGATCTGTTCATAGGTTTTGACACTTATCACCACCTCGTAAATCTGAAGTTCGTATCCGTTTAAAATTCGTAATCTGTTTGTTTGTCTTGGTTATAGCAAGAAAATCAGTCAAAATTATAATTTCAGCTAACCTGTAACAAGTAATTAAAGCACTTAAAACACACCAGGCACAATCAAATCGCTAATAATAATAGAAAAATCACAAAATTTCAAGAGCACAACCAGATATGTCCGTCTCGTAAGATAGCGTGAATCAGTTTTCTGATACATATGAGGAAAAAATACACGGAGAACATTTTGACCCGTTTTTGACGAAATAATTTTTGAAAACTTAAATATATTTAACGCGAAAACTACTCATATTTTCGAAAAATTGTAGATTACTTTATTTCAAAATCTATCTTTGAAGAACATATTTCATTAAGAAAAATATCTATCTTCAATATTGTAGTCGTAGGAAGCCGCCAAAATATTACAACTTTTGTCATTTTCAAAAATATCAGGGATTTCAGGGAAAATGAGTACTGAACCAATCTTTTGAACAGCCTGTACTCTATCTGAAGAAAAAGGAATACTCCAAAAATGTTGAGCCACTTTTGAGAAAATTTTGAAAATTATATGGTTTCGAGTAAAGTACCCCCAAAAACCATAATATGTTTCCCACTTCGAGGGCCTCGAGTTCGTTCATATTGATTGGGGAACATCAATTTTGGAGAAAATCGTCTGAACGGTTTAGGTGGAAGAATTGACCTCGTTTTGCCGTCTATCGATTTTTCGGTTTAAGAAATCCACAAAGCCGGCCCGGTGGCCGAGATCACTAAGGCAGTAGTGTCGTAATGATCTCGGACCGGAGGGTCGCGGGTTCGAGTCCCGCCTCGGGCATGGTTGTATTCGTGTTCGTCCTTTCACCCCTTGTCATCGATCACCATATGGTTTCATCCACATAGTTACCATACCGCTAACAGCAATAGTGGTCGCTAATGACCTTAGATGTTGATGCGACCTTAAATAACAAAAAAAAATCCACAAAGCATGGATTCTGACTACATAGCTTGTTAGAAGCAGTACACATACGAACAAAGTTTATCCACTTTTTCGTTTCAAGACCCAGGAATACGAGTTTCTCGCCGGTAATCGCCGATTTCCGGCGGAGATTTACAAAGGCTTCTTACTTAGGAAGATGAGAAAATAAAAAGAGAATTTAAAAATAAACGAATGTGGATCGCATTTCTTCAGTCATTGAGTTGTTTAATTTATTAACATATGTGACCGTTTCCATAATTTCTTAACGAAGCTACAGTATCTCAATTCCATCAGAACGAGCGTGTTGACACAAGCGACAATAAACGAATTTCACGAAATTTCACAATAATGACGAATATAAAAAATATTTATGATATCGGTCACATTCATGGATATTGTCTAATTAATTTGCACTCGGATCCTTTGAATAATAAATTAAAACCAGTTCTGCGTACAATCAAATCAAAAATAAATTTCGACGGAAGCATAACGATTCAATCTAAATCAATGTCGACTATTCATTTTCCGCTCCCCATGGACCTGCAATGCACGAAACATCACATTAGAAACAAATATTTCTATCATCATACGCAGCGAAATATAAATAAGCATTGTCGTTATAACTGTAAAGATAAACATGTTAAAATTTCAATGTTCACCCATTTCCAGTACATTGTGAGAGGAATGATACTATTCTAATTGCGTCGTATAATTCGCTGGACTAGGCATACGAACAAATATCATATAACGTTGCCAGGCATTGAAAGACATTTTTATTCCGTTAACATTTTTACTTTCTCGTTACAGAGAAGAGAGAAAGTTATGTAATGCTGCGCGCAAAAACGTGGAATTTTCGGTAGAAAACTCTTATTACAAGGCTCTGGTAATGAAAAAGTGGATAAATCCAGGTGCTAAATTTAGGAAACAAATCTATCACTATCTAACCAGTGTCCATGGCAGCCAGAATCCATGTTTTGTGGGGCCTTCATATCGAAAAATCGAATGACGGCAAAACGTCTACCTCTCCGCCCGTCTGTCCGCCATCTGTAAACAATGCTTGCGGCTAAATGCAGCTGATTTTCTCCAAAATTGATATTCTTCAATCGATCTGACTGATGTCGCGGCCCCTTGAATTTGAAACCAATATTTTAATTCTGGAGGTATCTTACATGAAGCCCCTGGCACATTTTGAAAATTTTCAAAAAGTGGCTCCATCGTTTTCGATTAAAGTTTGTTGTTGGAAAGTGCTAAGATCGTTTAAATGATTGTTACAGGTCTCATGTTCGTTGAAAACCCTGAGTTTTTGAAAATTGCAAAACTTCAAAAATTTTTCGGTGTCTTCCTACAATGAAATTATTAAAGATAGATATTTTTTGTCTTAATGAAATCTGTCAATTTAAGATATATATTGAATAAGGCCAATAAGACCAATTAATAATTTTTCGAAAATTTGTGTACGTTTTACGTAATTTTGTGTCAGAGTACGGTCGAGAAAGTAGGTGCAGTTTTAGCACCAATACTTTTTAGTTGGTGGCACAAAATACAAATATAATAAAAATATGGAATTTATTATATAGATGGTTACCAGGGTATTAATAATATGTTGGATGTATGGGTACTAAGATATTGAGGGTGTTTGATGTGACAAATAAATGTCTAGTTGCGTAGTAATATTACATTCCCAAAATTGGTTTTAATAATTTAAATCTACGGGAATTGTTATTGGGTGGTCGCCATACAGTAATTTGGCTGATATAACTATTTCTATACTTAATTCTTGCGGCTGTGGTTTCTAGTTAAGCTGAATTTTGGTATCTCGTAATCTCGTTTAATTTGTGTTGATATAATTAATGCAATACTACCATATTGAGACAGAATGACTTTCACTTCGATATAATTTTTTCCCTTTTATTGGGAATTTTTCGGCTAGTATTATAAAAGTTTCGGTAATAAAAGCTATATCCATTTCGATTTGGTGGAGAGAGTATCCGAAAGAATGTATTTGTTTTCTGAACTCAATTGCCTTTCAGTTTAATAATTTAATATCATTGCATTTATTTCGTATGTTGAGTAGTTTGAATGAGAATTTGTATCAGATTTTGACTTTCAGGATTATTGCAGAAATTATTTGAGTTACTATTGTTGATATTAATTGAGATGTATTGATGTGAGATGGTTTTGGGAATGGATTGTTGCGTTAGCCAAGCTAGTTGGTAAGAGGATATTCTTTGGGTCTCACATTGGTGCACACGGACAAAGACATAATTTTCTACTCTAGAGAACAGTATACGATTTTTTCATAATGAAAAATCCGCTTTACAAGGACAGCAACAATAATTTAATGTGCAGTGTGTTCTCCATTTCAGTTTTACAGATTAGTGCAGTATTTTTGTTTTTACATTGTGATTAATGGTAAATATTATTGTATCATATGTATATTGAAGCAACATAACACTCTGCATAGAAACGATCGTTGACAAATTTTACATTCTATATGTGAATTTAGCTTGATAAGATATTCAGTTTGTATTAAAATATTCTAAAATCTGTTAAATAAAAATATTTGTTTGCACATGTTGTGTCCATTAGAACCATTGCATGTCTTCAAAGTTCTTTTTTATTGTATAGTCTACTCCAGTAGGTACTTTTTATTTTTAAACTACTCTGGTGTTTCGGTTTCTGAAATAGTTTTAGGAGTACGTTTTAACATGTCTGTAAATGTTTTTATTGTTGGGTCCCAGTATGTATAGAACGATATACATCATGATACATGGTAAGCATCAAAATCTGACGATTTTCTCCTCTACTGTAACCGTACCTCCTCACCTCACCGTACCGATTACAAAAGTAGATCTGTCATTTGCCTACTTCGCGACGTGTGATTACACCGTCACGCATCCCTGGGAATATCTCAATTTACGGATAAACTTCCCTATTGGTAGTGGGTTCGTCTTTGTTAAACTACTGATCAATTAACAAGCCAACACAATTTTTCAGTTTTAAATGACAAATAACATATATTCTATTGAATGAAAATCACTGTACAAATGAAATTCACAGATCCTCCTATGTTCTCATTTTTCGTAAAATCATGGTAGCTAATTCCCTACCTAAACTGCAGTTTTTCACTAAAGTAATAATAACTCAGATTCCTGTTTACAAGAAAACAAGCAATGGATACATATTTACACTTCACAAAGAATATCACACATGAGACACACAAATCATAGTACAAATATTCATCCTGTAAAAGAAAAATACATACACACAATACTCGAAATTCACTACTACCTTTTAAATCACTAATTACGTTACACTCAATAGTCACATTTGACCTTCGGCTTCTACATAGCCTTTCAACACAAAATTTTGTTTCATAACGTCTCTTAAATGATTTGAATCATTAAAATATGACTCTAAATAAATAATTCTGTACAAAACAACTTCTATCATAAACATAAAGAATTACTTTAATCTGATTCTTGTTACGACTGTCGAAAAGAAATAAAACCACTGGCTAGCAAGACCAATGTTCTAAGAAACTTGCCCGATCAACGTCTGTTTTTGAGGGAAGCTCACATTACAACGTTTTGGCTAGTATAATGATAATCCTATCTCACAAGTTTTTTCCAGACTGAAATCTAATGAGTGTTCTTTCTGTGACTCACAACCGGCGAATTTCTCAAGTTGGTCCCGCGCTGTGTAGCTGGCCCGTCGCGCGACCCTCGCGCCTCAAGGTCGTCGTTCTTCTGCAAGGTCCCTGCGTTGCCTGTCGCACCGAAACTGAAGTATTCCGAACACCGTCTCCCCGTCGTTCGGCGAAAATTCACCACAGCTTTCGCAGAGGCGATGGTCGCATCAGAATGCGAGTCCGAAACTCCAAGTTATGACTTCGTAATGGCAAAAGTCAAACTAGTTGTTGGATAATCCGTCTTTCTCATAACTCTCAAAATTCCATCATAGGATTTCCAAAGTGAAATTCCCAAAAATAAGAATAAAGAATATATATAAAGTATGAAATATATGAAAAATATGAAAAATATGAAAGCTGTAACAAAGAAGAAACATGTCCTATGTTACAATAGTCCTCTTTTCTAGCAACAAGAATGCAGCAACGTGGTTTTACAGATTCATTTCGATCTATTACCGCCGTCGTTCTTTCATTCATTGCATTCTTGTTTAATATTCATTTACTAATTCCATGTAATCTCACGATATTCACAGTACGTAAATCCATAAAAAGTGCTCAGTCAATTACCTTTTATTAAAGCTTTTGTGTTCCGCAATCTTCGCGTGTCCCTCGTCGACTATGTGGCGTACTCGTAGGCAACCATTCTCCTCGACGTCTCGAACCAGAAAGAGAGCGAGCTCTTTTGACGCAAGTTCACGCCACGTCCGTATTTCCACGAAAATTTCCTGATTGGCTACGGTCTGAGTGCGTTCAGAAATCCTTCTCTGACTTACGCCATCTCTTCGCCACTGTAGAAACTACGTGTAGGGCCTAATGTCGGGTATTATTGCTTCCATTTTCCGTTGGTTATAAATGTGACCGGCGACAAGCGGTTACATAAGCCCCTCCCTTAAAAAAGATTTTTCTCGCGATAGAAAATTCCGAAAAAATCTTACAGGATGGTTGACTTCACATACCCCTTTGCATTCTACGGTGCTTCTCTACTTTACTTCATTCTTGAAATGGCTTTAAATTATAAAAATTAAATCTTCAGATGCTGCGTCCATTGTCATCCACTAACTCCGCAACATCTGGTTTCATACACAAACCTTGAGTAGATAATTGGTAACCTAGAAAGTCCACTTGTTTCCTACAGAAACTAGATTTTTCTACGTTTAACTGGAGGTGGTTATCAATCAAGATCTTAAACAAATTTTCTAAATAACATAAGTGCTCTTGAAATGTTGCCGCAAACAAGATAATATCATCCACATACACTAATGAGGCATGATACAATTTTTTGTTGATAATATTATCCAAGCATTGGATTAATGCGGCAGCTGAATTCTTTAAACCAAACGGAACTCGCTGATATACGTAGCTTATACCCCTGTACACGAAGCCAGTATACTTCTGCGAATCCTTAGCTATAGGAATCTGCCAGTATGATGCTGTGAAATCGGTACTGCTGATCCACCTAACACCTTGAAGCTTCGCTAACATCTCCTCTATCTTGGGAGGTCTATCTCGGTACGGGATCGTTTTCGCATTCAATTTCCGAGCATCTAAACATAGGCGTAATCTCCCATTCTTCTTTTTTACAATGACTATTGGATTCAAATATGGAGTCCTTTCTTTCTTAATGATTTTATCGTTTAACATGGACTGAATAAGTTCGTCCACTTCTCCCCGATATGCAACTGGTATAGGGTAGTTATGCGATGCATATGGCCGTTCATCAGTTAATTCAATATGAAATTCAAAATCTTTTATGGGCTCTTCACATTTCTCAAAAACTCGTTGATATTTTAATAACAACTCTAACAGTTCTTCCTGTTGTTGTCGGTTTAAATTCCCATTATTCCTCACAGCATTTTCTAACAAAGTGGGAATATTGTTGACCTCAATACAGTTCGCATGGTATATTAGATGTTCATCTTCATCAAATGGATGATAGTGGATTATGCCGTTCCTTGAAATTTGCAAACAATTTCTCGCCATGTCAACGATGCGCAGGAGGTGTATGTGCCTGTCTGTCACAGTCGCGTCGCAGAAGATTAAGAAAGTAATGTTTGAATGTAGACTTTAACTTATTTTAGTTGATTTAAATTGCTTACATTTTTAATAATGTATTCGTATTTTGAATTTCGGAAATTACATTTCTGTCATTCGGTGGAGGTGCAACCTTCAGTCTATTGGGGCACCCGCCGCCACCGGATTGAAATATAGTTACATGTAAATGTTACTCTTTTATCAGTAATCAAATACTAATATTCGGAACAATTTGAAATAACGCATATAGTTAAATTTAAGCGAACCTAAATCAAAACAAGAATCACAGTCCTCATCCCTTCGACTTCAAAAATACATAAACCGTGTAAACCAGCTGTGTCTTAAGAACGCCCTTGGTGTCTCGTCAACACTATTATTTGTATAAAAAGTCTGCTTGAATTGTAAACCAACATCCGCTTACATCGGGTCTCAACCTTTTCCCCCAAACGTTTATTTTACCTCGATTGCTCTCCAAATTCCCACAGGGGCAGTTCCCATTCATGACTGCAATTCCCAACAAGTCATTTTATCTCTGTTTCAGCTCTCTTGAAGA
Source organism: Teleogryllus occipitalis (assembly GCA_011170035.1). Lineage (NCBI taxonomy): Eukaryota > Metazoa > Arthropoda > Insecta > Orthoptera > Gryllidae > Teleogryllus > Teleogryllus occipitalis. The sequence goes on from BLKR01002148.1 coordinate 37,319, forward strand.
GTCAACCATCCATCAGGCGAAACTTTGGGCCGTCAAGTTGGCGGCGCCGCTTGTTAGAACGCTCACGGACTGTTTGGGTGCGAGAGCGGGCGCAGCGGTCTGTCTTATTCTGAGAGCGCGCGTCTTTGAAGGCGCACCGCGGAGACCGCAAACGCCGCGGTCGACGCTCCGGTTATAATTGGACTAATTGGGAGGGGATGGTCACCGCCACCCTCGCCCCGCCACGGTTCCTCTCTCCGCCGCAGCCGCCGTCGCCATCTCCGTCGCAGGCACCCTTGTGCACGGGATCTAGCAGCGCTGCCGTCACCATTCCTTGCTGCCGAAATCTTTCCTCAATGTCATTGCCGTCCCGCTTTGCCAACACCTTTCCTCATTTCCATTGTCATTCCAAACTGTCAACATCTTTCCTCATTGTCATTGCCACCCCGCACGGTCAGCACCAATCATCAGTATCATTGCCATCCCGCACGGTCAACATCTTTCCTCATTGCCATCGCCATCCCGAATGGTCAACATCGTTCATCAGTATGTATGTATATCATTGCTATCCCACACGGTTAACATCTTTCTTCATTGCCATCGCCATCCCGAATGGTCAACATCGTTCATCAGTATCATTGCCATCCCATACGGTCAACATCGTTCATCAGTATCATTGCATCCCACACGGTTAACATCTTTCTTCATTGCCATCGCCATCCCGTACTGTCAACATCTTTCCCCATTCCCACACGGTCAACATCTTTCCCCATTCCCACACGGTCAACATCTTTCCCCATTCTCACACGGTCAACATCTTTCCCCATTCCCAGACGGTCAACATCTTTCATCATTGCCATCACCGATCAGTACAGTCAACATCTTTCGTCATTCCCATCGCCATTCCGCACTACCAACATTTTCCCTCATTCCCATCGCCATCGCACACAGCCAACATATTTCCAGACTGCCATCACAAGCTCTTTATACCATCATCTCCTCGCACTGCCAAACATTATTACACCGACAACACCAATCTTTTTTGCAATCACCGTCCCTCATTGAAGCTATTTCCTAGCCCCGCCCTCACCAATTGATACTTCTCGTACTCCAATCACAGCCCTCCCAGTCTTTACAATTCGATCCATCACCAGATATCATTGCTGTCTCCTTTATTTACAACCATCATCGCCCCTCATTGCCATCAACGTCCTATTGCCGTGATGTTCTGCATTGCTGTCACGCATTTTGCGGGGCGGAGGGAAGATCTCCGCTGCGCAGACAGAGCGAGATCGCCCGGAGAAAGGCGGGCGGTGGGGGAGGGGGCGTGGCGGGTGGGCGGACAGCTTGCCGACAGCCGGCTGCCCAGACAGCCCCGCGGACAAGCGAATTGGCAGAATGAGAGGGCGGCGGATCCGTCTCCCAGAGAGCGCTTTCCAAACGGCTAACTGGGGCTGGCCCAACGCACACTACCGCTCGCCAGGAGAGCAGAACCAAAATGGACGCGAGGGTTTCATCAGACGAAGAGAAATACGAGGGTAGGCGATCAAGAATGATGTTGTGGTTTGTTTTCTTTTGTTTTTGTTTGTTGTTTTTTGTTAATTTTTGTTTTTTCGTGAATCTGAATTCCATTGCTTTCCATGATTGATAGCTAGACTTTTTTAATAAATAAAAATAAACTAGTGTTACAAGATGTTTTATAGCGACTTTCAATAAATAAATTTAAAAAGACCTAGTGGGAATGCTTGGCACATCGAAATTTGTCCTCCCATTAGTGTTATTACTCCACAAATTGCTGATATTTGCAAAAAATGTGCATGACATCATTTAAAGATCTACAATTAATTAAATTTATTTAGAAAACATTTAAAGTCCATATGGTTAAAAAATGGCTTGAAACGTTGGGACATATCTTAAAATTTCGATTAACAAGATTGCACGCCGAAAGTTAGATATTTGTGGGGTGTGACTTATAAACGTTCCACATACTCACTATATCTAAAATAAAAAACCTCTGAAACATTGTTGCATATAGAACAGTATAAAGTCTCGAAGATTAATTAAATAAAGAAGGTTAACACAGTCTGGAACGATACAATCACTATTTACTATGAACCCAGAATTCAACATCTTTCTGAAAATGTAATGGAAATGTTTTATATTTACCAAGATCTACACATTATGTACGGAAATATGAGAAAGAAATCATACTATCCATCTTAGTTTGAAGACATAATACACCAGAAACTTATTACCATTGAATTTTTTTGTGTAAGTCACAGACAAAAACAATTGTTTCTCATTGCATTTGCATACATTCACAAATCTTACTCTCACACAACAACCTTACTCTCACATTTTTCTCGAAGAGGAAAGATCGAATATTTTCATTAGACATTTCCAACTCACACAATGAAATAATGAACAAATGACGGCAGATAAGGATTCATCCTATTAATTTTATAATTTTATTAAAATTTAATGTTTATACTATTAAACCGCTTAATAATAGCAAGAGATAAAACATCTGGTGTCCACTACCTTTCTTTTTAAAGCGAAATTCCCAAAATTTAGTTGAGTGGAAAGCTCAAACTTATATTTACTAAAACACTTACTGTTTTAAAAATAAAGATTTTTGCAATTCCCTAAATTCCAAATGTTTGAATGAAAATCGAAACTACGCCATGTTTATTTCAATGATACAAGCTTCACTACATTCTAAGTACGTAAATATTTACATTTTTATTATCCCATGTGACAACGCCTGTTCATCAAAAACAAAAATTTGCTTTACGAAGTGGATAATTTTCTAAACGCTGTCTGTCGACTTCATATTCCGTGACTAGCGCGAGGCATTGGTGTGCGAGCCAACACCACCTAGACGGAGTTTTGCTATACGTCTAGGTGGCGTTGTGCGAGCGCGCCCGACCAAAACAAATAAATAAATAATAAATAATAAATAAATAAATAAATAAATAAATAAATAAATAAATAAATAAATAAATAAATAAATAAATAAATAAATAAATAAATAAATAAATAAATAAATAAATAAATAAATAAATAAAAACTTTAAAGAGATCATTTCCTCGGTATTATTGGCTTGGAGAAAACCCAGTACCATTTCACAAGCCTTCCCGTTTTTATAGATAAGTGTAAAGCAATGTATTTCAATGTTTATAAAATATTAATGTCACTAATTTTATTCCGACATTGAAATTAAAATGTTCTTATCCTATCATTTAAAAAATGAAAAACTAAAGAAACTGCGACAAAATGAAAAATTTAAATAGAAAAGGGTTAAAATCAATTAAGTAGAACAGTTTCACTTAAAATGTGTGAAAATAAATATTTATAAATCAAATATCTTTACTTCCTTACGTGCACCAAAGAAAACATAATTGTTTTGTAATTAAACGCAGTTTACAAGGTATATTATTATTAAAACGATAGAGAAAACAAAAGGGTATGTAATACTTTGGTTTTCGTGATTAAAAAGATGTACTAAGGTAAATTTGTGAAAAGAGAAACATTCAGGAAATAGAGTGTAGACAGGGCCGGCGCTAAAGAAAGACAAACTAGGCGATCGTCTAGGGCGCAAATCTCGTGACGGAGGGGGGGGGGCAATTTTCGTAAAATAATAAATCATTTCATAAGAAGAAAGCTTGACAAACATAATTTATAATTGTGTTAATGTTGATATTATGATGTAATTTAAAATAACTCGTTATATATTATACGTATGTGTAATAAATTATACTTTACTTTAAAAAATAAATTTACATTGAATCGTATGTCACATGATCGAAAATATTGCACCCACTGTACACTCTATTACGATCTTGGCGGCGGCCCACTGCTCCTGGACTACTCTTTTCTTTAGCTTTCCCTCTCCAGTTACCCTGGAGAGGCGGGAATTTATTCACATAAGGGGTGTATAATTGCTGCAGTCTTTCGGCTTCTGAAGCTTCGGGAGGGCGGATAACTTAAACAAACTACTTAAAAACTATCTTATTTTATCTTATTTTATCTATCTTTAACTTATAACTCAACAGAGTGCCACTTTAGGCTCATTAGTTATGCACAAATATGTTTTTATAATTTCTTTAAAGTTCTTTAGATTGTTCTGTTTTCTTTTATCTTTCTTGTTTATATCATTAACGCTCTCATTCATACTTAGACTATATTTACAAACACATTCATTCATTCATTCATGGACTACTCTGACCCCAGCGCTGAAATCTTCGCTGGGGAAGTGAGCTGCGCGCGCATCCAGTTCAGTGGGCCAGCGGCAGGCGGCGATTGGGAGGAAGCAGCAGCAGATAATGTACTGAACCCAGCTATCTGGGGATGGATGATCTTTCTTCCCCTCCCACTGCTTCAGAGCCAGGCCTAGCCTGAGTCGCCTTGCTTGCGAACGTGGTTACTCGTAATCCAGTGCTACCACAACGCAAAATTATTTTAAATTGCATGTTTTGTTAGTATAAATTAACGAACCGTTTGTCGAGAATTTTATAACTTATAAAATGACTGATGCTCATATTTGTCTCGCTGTACTGAGAGTGAACCAGAATATTCAGTGGAGATTTTATTAATTTTTCTGAGGAAGGAAGTTCTAACATTATCAGATCCCTAAAATCCCCGAATTTTTGAACTCACTTTCGAGTTTTTGAACCGATACTCTTCTTAGAGAATCAGTGTGTGTGGCGCAGTAGTAATCCAATCTAGTGTTGACGTATATTCGTGTTTACCCGCAATTTCGTGAGGATTTGTGGTAACTTTACAGTTTAGTAATCAGTGCTTTGTCTAATCTAACGGGTATTCAGGAATAATTTTGTGGAGTGAATCTTCCAGTAAGTGTATAATTGATGATATTTTGAGAAGGCCATTTTCAACGAGGCAGTTACTCGAAAAGAAGAAGATGAAAGAAAACGGTAGTCCAATACCAGTCTTGGCACAATTATAGCAGATAACACAAAAAATGGGGTACTGGTGTGGGGGAGGGAAGCTGGTTGGGTCCTAGAAGTTGGGCTAGTACGCATACTAGTAGTTGGGCAAGCCTGTTATTACGCATACTAGTAGGCATACTAGCGAGCTATGGCTATAGAAAGTAATCACCGCATGCTCTTGTTAAATACCAAGAAATTGAAGATGCACGAACAACAGTAAGCTCTCAAAATGGCAACAAGGGTGAAATAATTGAACCCATGATTCTGTGAGAGGCAATGAGCATCTACCAATATTGAATACAATTTTATGATGAGATTTTCATGTTGATAGCACAAATGGCCCAACTATGAAAGGATCCGAATGCATACTAAGCACCTTTTGCTTCTCTCTTGCGCCCATCTCCACATTCTTTACAAACCTCCAGACTGCTGAATGAGTTAACCGGTTCTCTACTCCCTCCGGACTCCTGGATAAGTTAACGAAGTTTTCCTTCCGTCACTCGAAAAAGACACGGCTTTTTGCTGGAGAAGTTAACGGCAATCTTTTTCGTTGCATTCAGTCTTTTGCCGCCAACATCTACTGAATGACTATATCGTTTGGCTATATTGGGCTGAATGCACGGGAATAGATGTATGAAGTGGGTGGTCAATTTTAAACATCGTTATATTTCTAGTCTTCCACAGTCGTATATTTGCCCGGAACTCGCTGTCTGTTAGGCGCCCCACGCCCCCGGCCACGGCAACGACTCACTGACACACAACAATGCGATGATTTGTTATTGGTTCACATTATTGAATTCATTGCATATTATTAACTGCTACTTTACATTCATCCTCATCTAACTTTAAGTTATCTAAAGACATTTATCGTTTGTATTTTTATTCAATTTAACTAGTAAAAAAATCCCATCTATTTCTAAACTACCAGTAACCAGTCGCTCACCCGCCTGCAACCAGGTCCGCTAGGCAGAATCAGCTACCCAGGATAAAACAGTGGGTTAGCAAGTTTAAATACCTCCTAAAGAGGTCGTTGACCAGTAGGTAATATTTTTTGTTATTTTTTTCAAAAATATTTTTTGTTTGAATTTGGGTCTGGGAAAATATCAAAACATATTTTTTGATAGTATAAATTGTCTTCTTATTTATCATACTTTTTTAGTCAGATAAAATAGTATTAGATTGCCGAAAAAATAAAATTAAAAAACACGTTTTCTGCTGTAGATGGGTGTGGGTGGAGGGACGGTGCTCAAGAAACCTTTCAAAAATATTATTTGTATGTTTGAATTATAATGTAGTCACTCAGATGTAATTGGGTTTAGGAAAACTTTTTACCATCTTAACTGAGGGTGCCCTTTAGCAATATCCCTACCAAAGGTTGAAAAAAAATTTAGAGCGGTTTTTGAGAAAATCTTTTTTTATTATTATTTAAATTGCGTATAACTCACGTTTTTTACGAGAAAACTGCTAAAATTATGAGAAGAATGTACACGACCTTAATGAAAGTACTATTTATGGACAAAAAATTTCATTTGAAGGAAAAAATCCTTTTTATTCAATTTTGTATGTTTTAGGAAGACGCCGAAAATAATTCAAACTTTTGCAGTTTTCAAAAATGCAGAGTTAACCGTGAAAATCTGACCTATGCCACCTTTATAAGTGCATTTTACTCTATTCTTACAAAAAATGTAAATAAAATATTTGCAGTCTTTTTTAGAAAAGTTTGAAAATGTTCGGGGGGCTTTATGAAAAGTACCCTCAAATTTTTATGAATGTTTTTCAAAATTTCAACTTGAGCCAGATGGACAGCGGTTTCTTCAATTTCGAAAAATCCCTACGCATGATTTAGGTTCTAATAGTGTTCACAGACGGACGGACGGACGTTTTGCTTTCAATTGATTTTTTGGTATCAAGGACCCAAAAATTGGGATTCTGGTTGCTTAAGTCTAAGAAGATTTTTTTCTCTTAATTTAGCAACTAAGTTTCTCCACTTTGTCGTTATCAGGGCCCGACAATACGTACGTATACGAGAAAGTAACTTGAGGTGCTACAGAATGGCACAGACTTTCTCGTATAAAGTTTTTTCATTTCCTTTGCGTGGTCTTGCTTTACGGCCTTGCTCCATTCTCAGGTCAGCTGCCATCTATCGTCGCACAAAGTACATTTTTTTTTTACATTTTCTCAACTTTTTGCTTTCATAGTAGTACAACCGAATTATTACTTCAAGTATATTAAAGAAGAGTAAAAGCTCGTCCTAAATAGAAATTTTATTTGAAAAACTTGAAGCGGTTTTTAAGAAAATGACGATTAAACATTACTGTAAATGCGAAATTTGAACCTCTATTTCACAGGAATCTTTTGAGTTTTCGGAAAACTTTACTTGAAGTCATTTGAAGAACTTCCACTCACAAATTGAATAATATATATAAATTTATTGAAATATGAATATTAACGGCGTGAGAGATATTTAAAAAATTACATTTGTGTAATTTTTTAAAAAGCCAATGAATACATCAAAATGAACGTTACGTCATATCAAACAATGCAATTAGCACTATACAGTGGAAAAATTTGAATAAAATATTTGGAGCCATTTTTGAGCGTTTCTGAAAATGCTGAATTTTGCATACTCATTTTTGCATGTAAATGCTCATTTTTACAGAAAACTGTTGAGTTTTCGAGGGAATATATTTGACATTATTTAAAGCTCATAGACTCATAAATATAATAATGTAAAGAAATTGCATTAATGTAAAGTTTACAGACGTGAGAGACAAGTCAAAAATATTCATTTTTGAATTTTTTTTTAAATACAAAAGAATATAGCAATATGTCGTTTATGACACGGCATAGGGTTTGTTTGGCATTTAACTTATCGAAAATTTAAAGAAAATATTTGGATCCGTTTTGGAGAAAATTTTGGTTTTGCTATTTTTTATAATTGCAAATATTGCACGCACTATTGCACGAAAACTACTAAAATTTACAAGAAAATCTACATGAACCAATTTAAAGAAATATTTATGCACAACAAATTAAATTTGAAGAAAAAATCCATGTCTTTAATTTTGTAGCAGTAGGAAGACTCCGAAAAATATTCAAACTTTTGCAATTTTCAGAGTGAAATTCAGAGTTAACCGTCAAATTCTGGCCTATGCCACCTTTATAAGTGTATTTTGCTCTTATCTTACAAAAAATTAAAAGGAAAAATTTGGAGCCGGTTTTGGGAAAATTTTGAAAATGTGCGGGGGACGTCATGTAAAGTAACCCCAAATTTTAAGGAATATTTTTCAAATTTGGAAAAGATCGTACTTGTGATACGGGCGCTAGTAGTGTTCAGACAGACGGACGGACGGACAGGCGTTTTGCTTCCAATTGGTTTTTCGGCATCAAGGTCCCACAAAACAAGGAATTTTGGATACACCATGTGTTAGAAACTTTTTTATTTTAATTTAGCAACTGGTTTTATGCACTTTTTCGCCATTAGAGCTCGGCAATCAATTTTTTCCGCTGTTTTTTCGCGTAGCATCACAAAACTTTCTCTTACTACGGATATTACTGCGTATATAAGTACACATACCAGAAAGCAAAAATGCACACTCTTTGTTAATAGCAAAAGTTTCAATGTCAGTCATTTTCCAAAAATATGTTGAAAATGCCATAGGAAATTCACGTAAAGTACCTACAAAAACGAAAATATCTTAATGATCTCCATCACGCTATAACTAGATCTTCTGACATTAATAAGTTTCAGCTCAAAAGCTTCTAATCTAACATCTATCGGCAATAAATTTAATCATCACAACCAATCACGATATCAGCAATAAATTAAAATACATCTACAAGACTTTATATTTGATTTCAGTCTGAAGTTAAGGCCCATTAATCCTCGAAACGTGATGGACAAGACGTATAGAAAATTCATATTCATGTAACAAGAAAATGGGCAGTTCAAATAATTTTATACATAAATGCTCTTTAAAATAATTTAGACATTGTGGTTTACATTAATGTAATTTACAGTATCCTTGACTAGCAGATCAATGGGCCAAATTCTCATAAAGAATAAATTCAATAAAGTTACGGACAATTGAACATTTAATTATTATAGTACATATATGTTGCGTCTGAAGAATATTTAGATCAAATTCAGAAGTTACAAGAAAATATGGCCAAAATCACTATCTATATTAATTAACATTTATTAAGTTTGAGAAAGTAGGAAATATGAGAAGATGTTGTAGTCAGAAGTTGACATACACAAAGTTATACTGCTAAAGAATAATTTTTTGACTAAAGCAATTTTACTCTAAGGTAAATCTAGTTACTCACTTTATTTCATTTCGGTCAACGTATTAGTTTCTAATTTCCAACTTACTAGTTTTCAGCTGCGTTATGACGGCTATTACTACGAGTCTTACCAGGAGAGAGAACTCAGCCCGGCGCAGAACCTTTGCTCCGAGGTATACTAAAGGTGATATTCGACGACTAAGTTGTATTTTTTATGCCATCAATTTTATGGTCACGTAAGTACGGGGACTTACACTTCCAACACTTTCCATAGTGTTAAATTTGAAAATTTAAGTGATCACAGTTATTGAATATTTGTGCTACATAAACAACTAGAAGCCAACATCCATCTAAGAAATCCTTCTGAAAAGCTTTTGTACTCATAGCTTGTAAGAACTTATCCTGTAATTAGGTTAAGCATGTTAGTATATGGGTAATTTTTTGTCATCAATTTTCTCAAAAATGGTAAATTGTAAAATTCAAAGTGTGATCTCATGGCCATGAGAAGGTTCCAAAAACCTATGATTTTGTTACATACATCTAATTTTTCGGTTGGTTTAACTCTGAGAAAAAATTGGTATAATGTGCAAAGTTTTTTATTCATTTCAAAACAGGTTTTTATTTATTATAAGAGAACCACTAATTGTAGCGGGTTATACCAACAAAATCTGAAATTTAGAGTAAATTTAGAGTTGTACAGACACCTTTTTTGCCTTTGTAACCTCAAAATTAAGGTTTTTATGGCAAAATAAAAATTATTTCATATCCGCCAGCTATTAGTTCAGGCATCTCTGCCAGGGGCCACCACCATCGCATTGCCGCTTCGCCGGCATGTATCACATTTTGCCTACTTCTAAGGGGCAAACAGTTTTTGTAAGCAAGGAGATTGTACTGCTCTATGAATGAATCGATATTTCCCCGCTACGCCCCACTTACACCTCAGTCTTACCCCCCTTCCAGGGAGGTCTATTTAAGCCGGTGCGTGACCAGCGCACCTCGCATTTCTGCCCGGTTCCTACTGAGTCGTCACAATAGCCTTTCGCCACTAGTCTTTTGCCTTTTCACTTCTCCCCTGTACGGCGTACCTGGCGCACGCTTTCTCATTGTTACGAGCGATTATTTATGTTTTTTAGAAAGGCCCGACTCCTTCCGAGTCGTATCAATGTGGTTTTTATGTGTGTGTGTGAGTGCATTTTTAGCCTGATTTAGGCAACAATGATTTTAATGGTATGGAATTGGATCTTGTGTTTGGTATTTTGTTGTTTCTTGATGGTTGTGTGAACTAACCTTTGTTGTAAAGCAGGTTTACTCTGTTTGTTCGTTTTTCGTTTTGGTAGCCTGCGTTGCGGCTTTATGCAGCGTTTCTTAGTTTGTTGGCACTCGAAATTAATGTGGTGTGCCATTTTTTGTACTGTGCATTGCTAATTGATATTGTTAATGTTGCAGTTTTTCGCTCCTGTCGTGAGTAAGACGGCATTTGGTCGTATTCGGCAGTCTGGAGCTTCGTTGGAAGGCGTCAGCTAGGCCCGTACGGCATTCCGCTGTGGCCTATAAAAGCGGCGTCAAATCTCGCCCCGTGAGCGATCACTTTGTCGCTCGGGCAAGAAGCCGGCTGGTGTCTAGCTCTGCGAAGCCGACGTGGATAGACCACCGGTTCTCGTCAGGGTTATGATCACCGTAACGAGGCCAGGGCATGAGCTCTGACCGCCCGGCTTTCATTCCAGAGTATTCCTGCTTGTTTCGTAATTTGGTAACAAGGTGTAAGTTTTGGTAAAAGATCCATTTCCATACAACTTTGTATTAATGCACTCGTACTAAACTTGGTTTTAACTTTCGAATGGCTCCGTTTTGTAATAGTTCTGTATACCACTTCTTTTTGTATTGAAAGATAGCCGAGGTCGGCTTCTTTGTCATTTCGTTTGTTTGTGTATTCGACTTCCTCGTCCTAAAGTGGACATTGTCGAGGGAATGTCTCGAATACAGTAATTCTGTGTAAGGTTCAGGCGTATTGTTGGAAGCGCCTTTAAATTGTGTTCCTGTGTCTTTCACAGCATTTTTGTAAAGAGACGACATTCTTCCGTCTGTCACCTTTGTATTGCTATTCGTAATTCTGTATTGTTTTTCTTGCAGCAATTCATTTCTCTGTTCAGCAAGAAAAATTCATTTTGTATGTTTTTATGATTTATAATAAATGTAACACTTGTAAGTTATTTGGATTGTTATATCTCCACTCTCCGAGATCCTTTGGAATTTATGTTCCTGTTTCTTTCCGAATCTGGAGCGTCCTTTCGAAAGGTTTCGAATGCGACGACAATCTTCTCGATTCCGATAGCTAGGGGTTTTCTGGTTAGCCCCGAAAATATTTCCTTAGGTAAACGCATGGTCACCTCGCCTTATCTTTGTTTAAGGCAAGGCTTTGTTCAAAAGCTTAATTAGTGCTGTTTTAAACAGCTGGCGACCGTACTCTTCGAACTGTAATTGTCAATTTTCCTAATTCACGAATTTCGCCAAGTTCCATATTTAACACATAGAGCGCACCACTACACAACGTGGCGGCATTCCGTCTTCTACGCATATAACATCTAAAACGCGTATCAATGAACTTTATTTTAATAAACATTTCAACTTTTGAAAAATCATTCAGCTTTGATTATAGTTTCAATCTTAAAATCATCTTTACTTCAAAACTTGTTAGCAGATTCATCATTTTTTTCCTAAATGAAGCACATTTCAAGCTTTGAATTTATTTTCTATGGATGTACGAGTATATTTTATGACCTCATGGGGAGTGTGAAAGGGATGAACTCAAATGTTAATCATGTTCAACGAAGATAGAAGATGATCACTTTTTGCCTATGAAAATTTGGAGAGTAATATAACGGAGTTCTACAAGATCCAATTTTAATTTCGCATCTCTGGTTAGTAGTAAATCATCCTACACTGGTGTTTGGCAGGTTCAGGAACTCCCAGGGAAAGATCCCCTGAATGTTATGACAATATCGAGGGTTTTCTCTTTATGGTTGAGTTTTCCTTATTCACGTTTGTCTCCCTTCTACGCAATCCTAATCAACTAACCCAACATCCACAACGCACTACAACAAACGAATTCATGAAACGCACGAAGTATACAAACAACTCGAACTTAATGAACAAGTTCCCATTTGCAATCGCATATACGTAGCGATTCGATAGTGTTCCAGGTGGCCGATACGTCGTTTCCTAAGCGCAGGTCTAATCCATTTTCATTCTCGCAGAGCACACTCCGCGGAATTGCAGCCCTGGGCCGAGAAGGGGGCGGGGCAAGCTTGCCAACGCCCTAACGGCGCCAGGCGCGCGGGGCGACGAGTGGCGGTCGAAGATGCAAATTTTATGGGGCACGGAAGGAGGCGAGAGGACGGGAGTGAGACGTGTCTGGGAAACGCCCTTCTCTCACCCCCCCCCCCTGCTCGCACTCCAGGCCGATGCTACCTCCATGATAGCGTCCCCCGATTCCCTGACTTTGTTAGTGGCATCTCATTCGGCGGCCAGAAGTTTCATTTCGTCCAGGTACCTCAGGGTGGACTTTTAAGGCTGCGCTTTTTTCAACTTATCATTCGAAAAAATTGGGGGCTGCGAAAAAGATTGGTATTTATTTGTCAGTGAAAGATTTGAAAGAAGTGTCCTTTTTATAAAAATGAAAAAAGGAGTTTCAAATATTCGTGATTTTTATGTTTCTGTAAAATTTAAAACAATATTATATTACATCCATCAAAGTGTTTTCCTACTTTCTAACAATTTTACTGCTTATCATTTGAAGTTCACATTCCTTACGTTCAAGAAATATTACGATACGCATATTGCTTCAGGTATTTCTTTTGAGCCTCCATTCGAGATATAAGTGGGCAACAATGGGAGATTAGTGGTATAATGTTGTAGAATTTTTAAAGAGAAAATGAAGAAATTGTGTTTATATGAAGTTTGTATAATATATTATTTAATAAAATATATGCTATCTGCTCAAATTTGAAGGAGGACGAAGGTTATGGGTATTGCTCACAAACATTAAGTAAAAGCACAGAGTTTTCCTTAATTCTCTTCTGATAATTTCAATGGCGCATTCAAACAGAGCGCTAATGATAATAATAATAATAATAATAATAATAATAATAATAATAATGGAAAATTCTGCTTGCAAGTTATACTGGGATAGAACCATAATTACAGACAAAACAATAGCACACAATCGGCCAGACATCACATTAATTGATAAAACTAATAAAATCACCTACTTAATAGATATCGCAATCCCAAATACACACAACCTTCAGTCCTCCCATATGGAAAAGATTTCCAAGTATACTGAACTAGCAATAGAAATAAAACAGCTATGGAAAATGGAGAAAGTTTACACGGTACCCATCATTGTATCCACAAATGGAGTCATCCCAAAAACCTTGTATAATAGCCTACAACAGTTAAACCTGACAAAATCATTGTATATAGAATTACAAAAAGCTACAATCCTCAACACATGCAAAATAGTTAGGAAGTTTCTGGATAGCAGTGTGACTCACGCCTAATACATATATCCTACTCCAAAATCAAAATCGGAAAGGGCCTTCACTTGGCAAAAGCCCGTAAGGTCACTTCAATCCTGGGACAACATCCAGAGACATAATTGTATAATAATAATAATAATAATAATAATAATAATAATAATAATAATAATAATAATAATAATAATAGTAATAATAATAATAATAATAATAATAATAATCAATAATTATTACATCTTTTAACATATTTTCTTGCTTAACAATAATAATATTTTATCAATGTTCTACAATAAAATAAGTCATTCAAAATCTCAATTGCATGCAATATAAATGAAAATAAATAAAAAATAGTATATTTGTACAAATTACTTTTAGTTCTTCTGAAATAAAAATACTGTTGGTGCCTCTGAATATTTTCCTCTTTCATAACTTATTTTCAAATTTAGTTAGTCCATGTATTGAACATTCCAAATCGAGCGTCTCGTTTCTTCTTCCCTTCTCCACTCAAGGGCCTTCTCCACGAATATACATCATTCTCTCCGAAAAACTTTGTACACTTCTTTAAATTTGTAATCCATATTTTGGATTTTTTACTTACACATCTTTAGCCAGTGAAGCTTTAACTAGTGAAGTAAGCAAATTGCAATGTATAATAGGTACTTGTATTTTTCTAAAACGACTCTTCCTGTTTTAAACGATGTCGAAATCAAACTATTGGATAATGGACATCTGGTAAACTAGCCAACTAGTTTAAATTTTACTTCACCTAATATTTTGAATATTTCCAAATAATATAATACTGTCACATGTAAACTCTTACAACTTATGCTAAGTTATGCAGCATTATTATAATTTGAAAGTTTCTGATTCACTGAAAAATAATTAGCAACAATATGGCAAAGATAGCTATTAAAACACCTGTAAATTGCAATAACCCTTACCAAAAGACTTTAAACTGTCAATCAATTCCCATAAAGGAAACAAAAAATGCTGATCGCCGTTTTTTTAACTAACACTCTTAAAACATCTGAATACTTCCAGATCTCGTCGGAAGAAGCACAATCGACGCCGATCCGGTGGCCGAGGTCGCTAAGGTAGTAGTGTCGTAGCGATCTCGGACCGAAGGCTTGCGGGTTCGAATCCGGCATGGTTGTATTTGTGTTCGTCACCCCTTATCATCAGCATATCGTTATCACCAACACCCGTATCAACATCTTTCACCCCTTATCATCAGCATATCGTTTCATCTCCACAGTTACCATAATGTTAACTCCAATTGTGGGCGTTAATAACCTGTTGATGCGACCTTAAGTAACAAAAAAGCACAATTGATGCGAAAAGGGATCGTATTTTCAGAAGCGACTACAGCGCTGATGGCGGTAATCTCCACCCCACTTCATCACTTCTCCGACAATAAGACGACATGGGAGGCAAACTAATTGTCGGGGAGACTGCAAGAGAACACTTCCCGAAATAACCTGTCTCGATGGGGGGTCCGCAGCATCTCGCTCTCAGCAGGCTGGGCGGCGACGACGCCCAGGTCGAAGATGCAAATTTTATAGCGACGAGCACAAAGGGGAAGGACGCGCAGGAGGCGGCGGACGAGACGGCGCGAGACTTGTCTCGTCGCCTCCCCCTCCCCCACCCCTCCTTCTTCCCCCCCCCGTCCCCGACGCTCGCGGTTCTGTTAGCGGCGAGTCCTCACGAAGTTGGGCCTCACTCGTCCCCACGAGAGGACACGGGAGTGGGGGGGGGGAAGGTAAAAAAAAGAGATGACGACGATTTGGAGAAACTTGAGAAGACAACGCCGCTGCCGCCACAGGCACTAAAACCTCGAGAATAAATCAGGGCTTTTACGCGGTCGTTCGGATCTTCTCGCGAACTCCTGAATACCATCGGCGGATGATGGCTCTCTTATTTATTCAATGCGTAAAAGAACACTAAAACGAGTGCCGTACGCAGCTTCGATGTGCGGGAGACTCTTCCTGTTCGGGAATACACGCGTCGGATTTTTGTGGTTATATATCGTAAATTCAGACAATAAAAATATTTTTCTTCTTAGTGAAATAGTTTTCATGTAATTCATGCTCTGTCTTATATTTTCTGATGAGCAATGTTGAAGAGAAGGAAAGATACGTTAGTAAACGTGTTTTCACTGCCGCGCAGAAATACGATTGGTACTAAGAACTGAAGGAATTCAGTTTATAGTCAATGTTTTGAATCAATGTGTTAACAACGTACTAGGTAATTTTAATAAGTATGCAATTAAGAGTGCATCACATGAAAACTGCTCCGAGAAGATGTATAAGGAGAGTATGTGTATTATTCACATTAATGATGTCCTCTTATCACGCAGAAATTTTCAGTTATTTCCTCTCTACAATAATAATAATATTAATAATAATAATAATAATAATAAGAAGAAGAAGAAGAAGAAGAAGAAGAAGAAAAAGGAAAAGAAGAATTCACAATTACGTCTATTACTTCTTTTTTAGTCAGTCCTTTAAACGAGTTAAATTGAATATAATTTTAACAACTTTCCATGAAATCTCTATTATTTGCCTTTACTTTCTTGCATACGTACCACTTACGTAGTATATATACTACTCCGTTCACGAAATATAAAATTATAAAATTTAATAATTTCTCTTCTGTGAACAAATTAGAAACGTAATACACGAGATTTTTTTCACTGGAGAATTACTTCTCAGATTTTATCACTTCAACGTGTAACTGTTCTTCAAAATGTTAACAAGCAAAAGCCGCCAAGCGCGATTTGAACAAGCATCAGGTGCAGTGTTTGATTTAATTTAATTTAATTTAATCAATTCAATTTAATTCAAAATGGATAACCAAAATCAGAAAAGATTAGATGCGATGGAAAGAGTGCAAATAATGTTAAGAGGCACGTGAACCTTTATTAAAAGATACTCAAATCTAACAGAGTTCAGCAATTTGAAAAAGATGACAGTAAATCTGAGAAAAAAATGTGGAGAAGAATACAAAGAATATGTGAAAGAAAATGTGGGGAAGAATACAACAATCATGTGTAATGTGACTGATGAAAAGATACAGAATAAGTATTTTAATGAATACAACCGCCAGATCAATTCTTTTCCTGACTGAAATTTAAAATTGCCAGATATTCTAGGAAACTAAAAGACATCAGCTGCAGCAAAATTTAGGAGAAAAGAAGCAAAAGTGCCCTTTTTCAAACATGAAGTGAACTATTCCGAATCAAGAGATCCCAAATAAATGTCCTGTCCGATTTCATACTTTACTACTTAAGAAATACGGTAAGCAAATTGCAGCTGAACGTTTCTTTCTCACCCCTAATCCAGTATACTTAAAAGCTGGAAAGTGGTACGAAAACTGCCCAGCGGGACGAAATGAAATTTAGAAATGGATTGACACTGCAACATAAAAGCATGTTTAAACACATCGCAAAAATAGAAGAAACTATTCAATTCGTTCCACAGTAATAGCACAAATGGCGACTGCAACCCTTGATTTTATGTATCACCAAATGCGATCATCACCTTTAATTTTTACGTATGTCCCAACTGGCCCTAGAGCGTGGCGCATCAATTACCGTACTTCCCTAAAATTAAGTATAGGTAACTGTTTAAATAAAAGAAAAGCTACAGAAATTTTTTGTCAGTGGAAATGTTCAGAAATTTCATCCTAATTTTGGACACACTAATCACCGGGAACGAGAAGTGGATCTTCGATTACGACTCGGAAACAAAGGGGCAGAGCGCGGAGCTTCTTGGCGTCTCCCCGTTCCAAGAAGATTTGCATGAGCAAATCGCGCAAAAAAAATCATGCTCATTGCTTTATTTGACACAAAGTGGATAGTGCAGTGATTTCGTACCTCCTAGACACACCGTAAACGGCACGTTCTACAAACAAGAGCTCCGGAGACTAAACGACGGGGCCACACGCGTTTGAAGTGAGATCAGTGCTTCCTGGAAACATCACGAGGACAGCGCGCGGGCTCACATCGCCTTCGTTATCAGGGATTACCTGACACGCATCGATGTGGCAACGCTTCTACAACCACCCTATTGTCCCAACCTTGGGACCGGTAGCGGTAGCTCAGTGCATCAACTGATGTCTCTGCAGCGCCTCTAACCGGGAGGTCCTAGGTTCGAGTCCTGACGGCGGCAGGATTTTCGACACTAGCTTTTCAGCTAGGTCGAATTCAGCTGCTGTCTGGAGGAGAATTCTAGCGGCCGGCTGCTCTGATCGGTAGTTTTCCGTGGTTTCTCCGATCAACACCAGGCGAATGCCGGAGCAGTACCCTACCAAACGGGTCACGGACCACGCGATCTGTCCTTCCTTGTCCTATCCTCTCCCATTACACACACACTTACACTAACATGCACTACACTACCGCATATTCTGGGTGACCGGTCGGGAAGTTAGAGCTTGTCCCGGCTGGGGCGGTGCCCCGCTGGTGGGAGAGTCCTGGTTAGGGGGAAGCCCCACTATCCGACAGTAGGTCGGCGCCGGATCTCGCCATCCAGCGGGGGAAGATCACCGCCATCTCCCGAGAAAAAACATGCACTACACTAACGGGACTAATGACCAAAGTAGTTGACGCGCCCGGAAACACGAAAAAATCAATCAATCAACCCAACCTTGATCCGGCGGACTTCTTTTTGTTTCCTCGGGTGAAAAGGGTAATGAATTAAACGCATTTCAAGACTTTGGACAGTATCGAAACAGGTACGCGGGCTCTAAAGGACTTTTTCGCCGAAGACTTCCTGGGGGCGTACGAGGCAAGGAAATGACGCAGGTAATGATGAATCGACGCCCAAGGGTCGTACTTTGAAGCATTTAAAGTTGATGTATCTATCTGATTAATAATTTCTTTTTTAATGCAAGGCTTTAATTTTAGGGCATAACTTGTATAGGGACAATATTTATCCACTTCTTCGTAACCAGGGCTCAGCAATAAAGAGTTTATCTGTCAAAAATTTGTCGTTTTCTTCCGCAGCATTACAAAACTTTCTCTTTTCCGCATAAGCGATAGCGAGAAAGTTAAAAACCATTTTTAAACATATAAATGAAATGATATATTAAATCAGTAATGGAGGCCAAACCTGAAGAAATGAGATCAGCTCTCGTAGCAGAAGAATGGAGGCATTTGCGAGTTGTCTTCACTTCCAGAAACCCGGTGCATTTAAACGACTATACAAGTAGCAGAGGAACTGGATCCGATTCCTTCATGGGACGTGGCAACTAATGACAACAATCGCAAAAAACACACAATTTCACATGATGACCCTTATATGGAACTTCTTAAAATCGCTTCACGGTCCCTTAGAGCACCATGATTTGAGAAGCTATTTAACACCTAGCGGTGCTACAGAATGGCGCAGACTTTCTCACACTAATTTCCTTGGTGTGGACTGGCTTTACGGTCTAGCCCCATCCCGTTGCCAGCTGCCATCTGTCGTCGCCCAAAGTACATTCATTTTTATATTTTCTCCACTTTCCGCTTTCCTAATAGTAGAACCGAAATATTACTTCAAGAATATCAAAAAAGAGTAAAACCTCATCCTAGATATAAGTTTTCATAGAAAAATTTGAAGCCATTTAAAAAATGGTGATTAAGAATTACTGTAAATGCAAAATTTGAAGCTTTTTTTTACAGGAACGTGTTGAGTTTTCAAAAACCTTCATTTAAAGTTATTTGAAGAGCATCCACTCACAATGGCAATAATGTATACAAATCGATGGAAATGTGCATATTACCGGCGTGAGAGATATTAAAAAAAAATTGTGTAAATTTTGAAAAACAAAAGAATACACCAAAATTAATTCTCCGCCATCTTAAACAATGCAATTAGCTCTATCCATTGGAAAAGTTTGAAGAAAAAATTGGAGCCATTCTGCGTTCAGTTAGCCCTATCTATTAGAAATTGTTGAAAAATTGTGAAAATGGCCTTTGAGTGTTTCTGAAAAAGCAGAATTTTGAGCTTATTTAAAGAAAAATGTTGGGTTTTCGAGAAACTTTATTTAACATTATTTAAAGCACATGTGCTCATTAATATAATAATGTGCAGAAATCGCCTCTAATGTAAATATTACCGCCGTGAGAGACAAGTCAAAAAAATACATTTTTGTAATATTTGAAAAATTAAAAGAATAGAGCAATATGGCGCTTATGTCATTGAATAGGGTCCATTTGGCACTACCTCTGGCAATAATTTGAAGAAATTTTTGAGAAAATTTGAATATGTCCGGGGATTCTTCATGTACAGTACCCCCAAATTTTAAAAATCTGTATGACATTATTTATATGATATTAAAATTGCAAAAACTGCACCCATTATTGCACGAAAACTACTAACATTTTCAAAAAACTCAACATTCAAATTTCTTCAAATTTATAATTGTAGGAAAACGCCGAAAACAAACAAACTTCTGCAATTTTTGAAAATTCAGAGTTAACCGTGAAAATGCATTATGTGATATGCCACAATTATACATGTATTTTACTCTCAAGGCTTTACTCTCACTACTTTACAAGAAATTCAAAGAAAAAATTCGGAGCCGGTTTTGAAATTTTTTTTAAAATGACCGGGGGTATCATGTAAAGTACCCCCAAACTTTAAAGAATGTTTTTCAAAATTTCGAAGCTTTAACTAGATCCAGATCGATATTGGTTTCTTCAATTTGAAAAGATCGTACGCATAGTTTAGGCGCTAGTGGTGTACAGACGACCAGACGGACAGTCAGACAGACGCAGACACATACACAGACACAAACAGAGTAAGCTCATAAAAATGATGCCTCATTCATTTTGTTATTTCTCCAGTTAGCCCTGTTTTTAAAACGCCCAAAGATGAAATCTAAAAAGAAATAAATCATTGTATTTACTGCCAAAGAATATATCCCAAACCACTTTCCCTTGACTGTATTACTACGTTCCCCTTGTGTTCTTCCAAATCACGAGTGGAATATGTTTCCTGCCAATACGCAGGCTATCACAGATGTACGGGTAGTTTTATTACAGACGCATATAAATCGATACCCATCTCAATGGAACAGTGGGAGGCTACAAAACAATACATCACTCACTTCCAGTTTAAAAAATCCGTTCTTTCGTCGACATGAATGTGAACGCGATGTATAGCCAAACCGACGGTCGATGTAGCGTGAAGGCCAGATGTCCCCGAAACATCAATAATCTCCCTCTCCATCCACTTTTTTTATGCCGTACTATACGCAGGTTCCTCATTTCTTGATCATTAATAATAGAATACCGTTGTTCGTCGGATGTTGTTTCGCACAATCTACTAGTTAAAACTCGCACTAGGCTTTGACATGAGACTCGTGTGGGTTAATGGAACTCTCCGAGATTGAAATAAGTTCCGTAACAAGCGACGCGAATAGCTTCGCGCACACGTTGAGTGTACTTTTAACATGCGTGTGCGAAAGACATTTCGTACAGACTGATTAATAAATTGTTAGTGATTCTGGGCGCGTCAACTACTACACTCATTAGTCCCGTAAGTGTAGTGCGTGTTTTTGCTCAGGAGGTGGCGGTGGTCTTCCCCCACTGGATGGGTAGATCCGGCGCCAACCTACCGTCAGCTAGCGGGGTTTTCCAAACCAGGTATCTCCCACCAACCGGGACAAGTTCCGAAGTCCCCGACCGGTCTCCCAGCATGTGTGGTAGTGTAGTGCATGATAGTGTAGGTGTGTGTGTAAAGGGGTGAGGATATGACAAGGAAGAGGAAGGAAAGATCGCGCGCGGTCCGTGGCCCGTTTGTTAGGGTACTGCTCAGGCATTCGCTTGGTGTTGATCGGAGAAACCACGGAACACCATCAATCAGAGCAGCCGGCCGCTAAAATTCTCCTCCAGACAGCGACTGAATTCGACCTAGGTGAAAAGCTAGTGTCGAAAATCCTGCCGCCGTCAGGACTCGAACCTAGGACCTCCCGGTCAGAGGCGCTGCAGTGACATCAGTTGATGCACTGAGCCACCGCTCTCGGTCATTTCACACAGACTTCGCAGTGTTTCGCCTCGTACGTTTCGTTATGTTTTGCACAGTATTAGTTATATTAAAATATGAAACAATTAGCTACGAAGCATAAATACACCCAAATGTACATTTGAGTTTAAAACGTTTATTCCCTAAAATGAAATGTATTAAAATGAATGTTAGTACTCCTGTTTCAAAAAATATATTCTTCAAATTATATTATTTTATGAAGCATAAACAGAAATATTTGTTCCCAAACTATTCATTTCGTTATGGACAGTGAGGTTTTGGTAATCCTAGTAAACGATGATTGTGGGAAAAAATGCGATTTTCAGTATATACAGTACGTGTTTCATGTTATTTACATGCGAAATTTAGGGATATATTTAAGATAAAATTTCGCGAATTTTGCCTTTGCTCGCAAAAGTATTCATTACGTAGGAAAATCACAAAAAAGAAAATAATTTTTTATATTACTGTTCTATTTAATGTGGAAATAATCTTACAATCAGGGGTGTCCGTCTAGCTAGGCCTAAAGGGCCACAAAGAAAATTTTTAATACATGGTTGGGGGCCATATTTACTTTACACGAGTGATCTACACCTGACATTCCCGTAGAGTTCATCTCGGCAGTTTGCCCGGCTGCTCTGAAACGCGGGGGAGGGGGGGAGAACCATTCGTGATATCAGGCGGTAAATCAGGTGTGATATCATGCATAACGCAACGAAGCTCATTAGGATAATTTTGAATTTCTGAATGTACTAGAAACAATTTTTAAAACTATACTTAACTTCATTTTACATTAAGGGGGGTGCTGATCCCGATAGGGCGCGTACAATTGGTGCCTAAAGTTCTCGGGCGCCATCGATGTAAAGGACTTTCACTTTTCACTAATAACACACACACACACACACAAAGTTGTCAGACCCAAAGAGTTGACATATGTTTCTGTGTGAATGTCGACTCGCCGAATCCGAAGTCGGAATCGCGCCACCACGCTCCAGTTATTTTTTAAATTGTCCAAAAAACACCATGAAATTTACAATTTACAATTTCATGTTTTTTCGCGAGTCAAAAAACACTGGAGGGTGGTGGCGCAATTCTGTGTTCAGATTCGGATTCAGTGCGTCGACATACATAGAGAAACATATGCAAGTCTTTAGGTGTGACAACTTTTTTGTGTGTGTGCCTGCCAACCTTTCGCGGGCCACAATGAATGACAACGGTTGGACAACCTTGGTTTACATGATACTACGGTATGCAGATTGAACGTCATGAAACTTGTTTACTGCATCACGAAAACTGAACATGATGCAACTCACCATTTCACTGAATAAACAGATTGCTGCCAGAACTTCAAAATGCTACAATCTGTTGAATATCGGCTTTTAGGCGTCACCGACGGCGACACTGTTCAGATGAGAAAGGTAGCAAATTAGTAGTTAACGTAACGTAAGAAGGGTAATTAACGTTACGTAACTGTAGTTACGTTAACGTAACGTAACAAGGGCGCAAATTAGTAGTTAACGTAACGTAACAAGGGTAATTAACGTTACGTAACTGTAGTTACGTTAACGTAACGTAACAAGGGCGCGAAACAGGGGATTCACGCACAAGTCGAGTTTGTCATCCGAGCGCAGCGAGGACGATGAAGATACGAGTGCCGGGATCACGTCGCCCTCGTGTTGCGTGTACAATTTTTAACATGTCGTGTGCGAAACGCAATGCGTCAAATAAAGGAAAATTAAATATCAAATAACAAGAAATTCTTCACTAGTACAAAAGTAAATGGTTTCCAGTCAGTGTCGTAACACTATTGTTTGTAAATAATCAACAGTCTTCGTCAAGACGAAAGACAATTGAAGAGTAAACATTCAAAACGTGACATGTCCACTTCATTCTTTTCCAATAAAAATGAAAAATATAGCACAAATTTTACCCTTTTCAATACCTTCTTTAAGTCGACGAATACAGTACTACTTAAAGTATTGTAAAACATCTCACTTTTTTCTGAAAATAACATTTTAAGTAAAAACAATAGAAGAACTCAATTTTTTCCAAATGGACATGTCATCTTTTAAATGTTTGCTCCTCATTGTGAGTCGTTACAGATGTTTCGCACAAGTTTCGTGATGTTTTGCACACTGTGAAAAAAATAGCAGTCGCACACGGAAAGCAAGCACGAGAAACCGCGTTTCGCACAATGTGTGTAAAAAAACTTTATTCTACTTCCATTGTACAATTCTATCATCTGATGGGTGCAATCCATTGCATAATAGCACTCTTCACTACATAGATTTCATTACGATACATATTCTTGACCAATCAAAGAAGTTTACGTACCAAATATTGACAATTAATTTTGGAGAATCGTTCTAGTAAACGTTTCGTTCGATTGTGTACAGTAAAATTGCATTTAGTATTATATCATTCTTCTCAGTTTCAATTTCTTTTATTATTAATATTCTTACGTGGAATATTATTTAAAATAAATTGAATCATAATTTCCTTTGATCCTATTTGACTAGCGCAGTGGTAAACAAAAATCACCTGTATCAAGATAAGGTAGGGAGCTGGCCTCTAGGTGATCCTGGCTGAATCCTGCATGTCGACTGCAACGAAACGATTCAGTGTAAAAGTTTAACTTATAAAGGTTACCATAAGTTGTAGAAAATGTTTCGTATGAAACTCTATGTAAAGGGTATTAAAACACTCGTATAAAGTTTACCACACTCACTCGTTCCTCGTTCGTATCGTAATATTACACTCGTGTATTCACACTCATCAATACATCTGCCTTTCTTAATGTATTATTGCGCTTCCTTTCTCGAAAGGGGAAACAACAGATGTTCTTTATTGCGAGGAAGTAGTGGAGATCGCCCTTCATTACAACTTTACAATTGAAGAAATGTTAGCTCTATGTTCGGAAGACCCAAATTCTCGAGAATTTAGATCTAAGTTAGTTGTGGCCAGATTGCTTAAGAAACCAGAATTATACATGTTTTTTAATTGTAATTTTAGTTGTAATTTAATTAGTAATTTTTTGGAGGCAATTTCATTGTCGTCGCTACACACCTTAAGAATTTATCAAAAATGTCCAATTACCAAATGTCCAACTGTATTACCCGTGATAATTGTGGAACTAACAGTTTGGACAAATAAAAATTAAATTAAACCATTAATATATAATTTTACACAGTTATTGAAATTTGTAAAACCAAACATTAGTACACAAAATTGTTTACGCATGGTTAAATCTAATTTATAAAGTATTGTGAACATACATAAATTAGCTTTAAAACTCTTGTTTCACAGTGAAGGACCCCATTTGGACCCTCTGCCTCAGGGATTCCGTAAACAGAAGTAAGCTTCTGGATCAATTTCCCGACCATGCGTATCATTCAAAATCTTTAACCAATAAGTATGCTTGGAATAATTGAATAAAAAAGTATTAATTAAGAATGAGTTCACATTATCAGAACATTTTATATCACAAATCATAAGGTAGGAAGAAACAGCAACGAGTATGACAATAAGGGAAGCAGATCGAACTGTTGCACGTTTTCACCCACGAAGAATTCCGGACATTCCTCAACGAAACACTTAGAATGGAGACCCATCCAACTATAACCACCTGTCCGTTCTCACACTAAACACACAACAGCCATCTTCACCTCAACACAGCAAACACGTCACCTCCGATGCATATATTCATAAGACGTCCACCCCCAGCCACGCAGTCCATTGAAGACGCCCTATTCCATAATCAATTGAGCATGCTTTGTAACCTAATTGCAGAGCACAAACAGCGCCCCGCTTAGCGGCGCCGCGCGCTGGCAGCGCCGCCAATGGAGAGGAGACCATTGAGAGCCGGGGTCGCGCAGGAGATAGCAGCGCGGAGCGGCGCGGAGCACGCGGCCGTTGTATTGGCGCAGCGGAGCGCGGCACTGGCGCTCGGGGCGTCGCCCCACCGCGCCATCTGTTGGCGCGCACCCGTGCGAACGCACCCCGCGCGCCCCCGCCCTCGCAAACAATGGCCCCTCTCAGTTGCAAACGCCGCGACAAGGTATATATCGGTAGGGTTTGAAGTTCGATGTGGCTGAGATCATCCGATTCACCTAGATGTGTTTCTTGTTTTCACTCGAACTTAAAATATTTGCCATCGAATTCATTTTTCTGTTCCTCGCTCATTTTCGTCGCGATCTCGTGCGTACGAGCATTGTTGGAGCTATCTGGTAACATCGGTTTGCAATTTGTATTGGAATGTCGTTGTGTTGGTAAATTATACTACTTGACTGCCTCAAAACAACACATCGAAGGTTATAAGAGCGATTTAAAAAACAGTTGCTGTAATGTTTGGACACGAGCGGGCGCAGTCGTGTTGGCGCTCGGGGCGCCGCTCCACCGCGCCATCTGTTGGCGCGCACCCCGCGCGCCCCCGCCTTCGGAAACAATGGCCCCTCTCAGTTGCCGCACGACAAGGTATATGACGGTGGCGTTTGAGGTTTGATGTGGCGGAGATCATCCGATTCACCTAGATGTGTTTCTTGATTTCACTCGAGCTTAAAATATTGGCCATCAAATTCATTTTTCTGTTCATCGCTTGCGCTAATATTTGTCGCGATCTTATGCGTAGGGGCATTGTTGGAGCTATCTGATATCGCTTTGCAACTTTTATTGGAACGTCGTTGTTAGTAAATTATACTACCAGACTGCCTCAAAACCATACACCCAAGGTTATAAGAGCGATTTAAAAAACAGTCGCTATAATTTTTGGACACGAACGAGCGCAGTGGTGTTGGCGCAGCGGAGCGCAGCAGTGGCGCTCGGGGCGCCGTGTCACCGCGCCATCTGTTGGCGCGCACCCGTGCGAACGCACCCCGTGCGCCCCCGCCCTCTCAAACAATGGCCCCTCTCAGTGGCAAACGCCGCGACAAGGTATATATCGGTAGGGTTTGAAGTTCGATGTGGCTGAGATCATCCGATTCACCTAGATGTGTTTCTTGTTTGCACTCGAGCTTAACGAGTATAAAAAGTTAGTCATCGAATTAATTTTTCTGTTCACCGCTTGCGCTAATGTACATAGGAGCATTGTTGGAGCTATCTGATATCATCGGTTTGCAACTTTCATTGGAACGTCGTTGTGTTGGTAAATTATACTACTAGACTCCCTCAAAACCGCACACCGAAGAGCGATTTACAAAGAGTCGCTGTGCTAGTGTCTGGACACGAGTGGGCGCAGTCGTGTTGGCGCAGCGGAGCGCGGCAGTGGCGCTCGGGGCGCCGTGTCACCGCGCCATCTGTTGGCGCGCCCCCGTGCGAACGCACCCCGCGCGCCCTCGCCCTCTGAAACAACGGCCCCTCTCCGCTGCCGCGCGATAAGTTATATGTCTGCGGGGTTTGAGATTCGCTGGATCGGAGATAATACGATGCACTTAGATCTGTTTGCTTTCGTTCGAACGTAACAAGCTTAAAATATTAGTCTGTACGTCACTTGTCGCGGTCATTGTCGTCGCTATCTTGAACGCCGGGACATTGTTGGATCTATCTTTAGTTTGAAGAAATGTATCATTTGTTCAAGTATCATTTGTTTCGAGAAATCTGATTGAAATTGGTAAATTGTTGTGTTGCTAATTATAGTACTAGAGAGCCGCAGCCGTTGTGTTGTCGCAGCGGAACGCGGCAGTGGCGCCACCTCACCGCACCCGTGCGAACGCACCCCGCGCGGCCTTGGACCCTCCCGCCCTCTGGAACAATAGCTCTTCTCAGAATCCGCGGAGGAGCACGCGTCATGCGAGTCTGGAGTATGTCGGCTTCATGGAGCGGAGATAATGCGATTCACCCATATCTAAGCCTTGTATTCGCTCGAACTTCAAAAGCGCATTAGTCACCGAATTAATGTTTCTACTCGTCGCTTCCGGTTATTGTCTTCAAGGTCGTGTGGGCAGGGGGCATTGTTGGAGTTATCTGGTAACATGGGTTTGAACTTTTGTTGCAAAATGGTTGTGTTGCTAAATTCTACGACTAGGGCGCCTCAAATACCCACATTGTTAGTTATAAGAGCGAATCGGAAACAACCACTGTGCTATCGTCTGGACACGTACGGACACGCGGCAGTTGTGTTGACGCTCAGGGCTCTGCCCTGCCGTGGTGTTCGCGCACATCGCACAGCGTTGGAACCGCACACCTTCCGAATCAACAGCCTCTCCCAGTTACCACGGAGGATAGTGCGCCTTGCGAATGCCTGAGGCGCTGAGACTTCATGGAGAGGGAATAATCCGGTTCACCAAGATTAAGGTGGGTCCTACTTCTGTTTTTCGCTCCAAAAACGCCCAACACATTGTTGTCCGAGTTAATTGTGCTGCACATCGTGCTCGTACGCGCAGGGGCATTGTTGGAACTATCAGGTAGTACATGTGTGACGTCGTGGGACAACAGCAATCGCACAAGAGCTTCAGATATTTACATATTTATTAATAAGTATTTACAAATAAATAGTTTGATCCGTTATGCACAGCTCTGTACCCCGATCGCAGGAGCGATCCTCAAAAGATGCAAATCTGATTGACTCGTGGCCATCGCCACTCCTCAGCGAGCTTACGCGCACAGCGTAGAGCCCCGGTGACCGCAGTCACCCGTGGAAAACATTTTTCACAGCGGCGTCCCAACACATGGGTTGCACATAGCTGATGAATCATCTAAAATTGAGAACCAAAAAATATCAAAAACTTTGCATGTTCATTCTATAAGATGCAAAGAATCCAATTCACGAAAAAATGTATTGCTTGTACATTAGTCGCAATTGTATGTTTAGTTTTAAAGTAACAACTCATTGCGATTATAACACTATCATATTTTGTACCTTTACCATCCAATTGTTCACGCATCCCATTTAGAGATTAGCGATTCTACCAGCTCTCTGAAGCCAAGGACGCACTCCAAGGCTTAAGCAGATAACTCGCTTGCCTACGTCTGAGATCCAAAGTCGTGTCATATCGGCTTGATGGAGCGTTAAGAATCTGATTTGAGAACTAATGTAAAGCTGTATCGTCATACACATTAAATTCTGATTTTGACTTTAAAATCTTACTGCGACTTATTTTCATTTTTGTTATCAATCTGTTTCTTTCCACGAATTGGTTCATGTTGTCGATACAGAATGATGCATCATAAAGTATATAAACGAATTTTTGTCCCACCTCCATCAGGCGTGATGAATTGAATTTTCTGAGCAGTGTATTTCTAATCTGCAAATGTATCTTGAGATTTCTTTTTTTTTATAAATATCTTCAAAGTGGTTTCGTCTTTGGTCTCCAAGTTCATCAAGATATGAAACCGTTTCCTTTTTGTTTTCAATTCAACTGCACAGATCCCACCTCAAGCACTAGTAAATAATACCGAGTACAAACAATCGTCTTTACTAGATGCTCGTAGTAAATTGACGCCGCAGTAACTCGGCAACGCAAGTAATCATATCCCCTGACGTTTTAGAATTTCAGCTCGTAGCTTGGTTAAAGATAGTTCTAGGCTGAATTGGAAGAAAACGAAGGCATCATCAGACGTATGACTTATAGAATTCTGACAGTATTATTTTACCTCAAAATACTCATAGGCTTAGGTGGCCAAAGTCCCCTCTTTTCGTAGGTTTTTATTTATTAAGAAAGTGAATTCTGATAAAGCATGGGTAATATAAAATCAGTTTTCAAATCTGTTAGTCATGAAGAAAGAGAAAGCCATCGACGCAGCGAATGCCGCCACCTCTGTGAATTCCGTTCCTGAAGTCATTTTTTAGGTCTCCCGTTACCGGCAAATACAAAAATAATCACATTCCATCAATATCCGCCAGTGTTTTTAGTGTTGTTCTGTTATGGCCCAATCCAGATAGGTATGTAGAGAAAAGTGAATTGAATGGGTCAATGATCGTGCATCACGTAGCGGCTATTCCCGAGCTTTTAAATTTTCTTTGCAATTGAAAGACACCGTTCTTAATTTTCTATGGGAGTCGTGACTTAAAAAGATAGAAGGCGTAGTTGGGTGGACGTAAACGATTCTACTTAAAAATGAGAAAATTTCAATTTATTACAAAGTTAACGTCATTTATTATTATTATTATTATTATTATTATTATTATTATTATTATTATTATTATTATTATATTACAAAATAGTACTAACATTAAAAACACATACACAAGCATTAAATTCCATATTCTCAAACAATTAATATTTAATTGTGGGAATTCTAATGTGGTGTTGTTGACGTTTTTATGAGAAGAAATGAAAGAGGTCATCTTCGTCAACATATTATCTTCTATATTCTTTATCTATATTCTTCTCAATTATTATTTAACAAGCACATAAATAAATGTGGAAATTTTCAACACCGTATTTAAAAACAACTGTGCTGTCTGAAGTACTTAATATAAAATATTGTTTAGGTACGGTATTAAAATAGGAGTTAATATATTGTAATTGAATGAAAAGATTGTAAATGCAGTTTAAACAGGATCTAGTGTTAGAAACCAACGTTTTAGGAGCCAGCGTTTTACAGCTTTTTGGAACCCACGCGATTCGGCTAATTCTTCGGATTCCGGTTCTTGTTCTCTGTTCGTAACATGTCCTGAGTTGCAATTAGCTGACATCAAATTTTTGGGCAAACGCCTGTGTTACTCTTTTTGACAGGCACTAGAAATTAATTATATACACATTTCATGATTTTTCCATATTACAGTAGCTTGTTTTTAGTACATATCGTGGCTATTTCAGGGTTAGAGTCTAAAAATGCCTATTCGGCTGGATTTAAAAAATATATTGTACATTTACAAGCTTGTATCGTAGTCGAGTCATCTAAAGAAGAGAGATCTTAAGGTGGCTCGATCGTAAATAGGTTTAGCGCTTGTTGCCAGCGGATGTCTCAAATTACCTTCGAGCGTACTGGGCTATTGTCCGATATCGATATAGTGACGCCCCAGGGAGCTGGAAAGAGAGGGGACACTGTCATCCAATCGGGAGCTTCAATACCAAAACTTTAAGTCACAACGAAGCTCTCGATTGAATGTCAGTCTCCCCCTCTCCAGACCCCTAGCTCCAGACCTTCAGGAGTCACTAAATTTAAATCGGACATTAAGTTACTTTGTAGAAATATTCTCAAACCAGGAATTTATGGTAAACTCTGTTCTGAGGTACCACAAAATTTGAAGAAACGTTGAACCAATTTACATCTTACAATTTTATCATGCCTTCGCTCTGCACCACAAATTCTAACCGGTGAAACCTCAGAACGACACAATTATTTCTCTGTCACTTATCTCCAAAATTAAAATCTGCACCAAACCTGTAGAAGATGAAAAAACATTTTCTTCTTATAAAGTTATAAGCGCTCTTCAGTTATAAGGCTATTTCCAGCTTTATAATGTATACGACAGTATATTGTGTACCAAATTAAGGAACATAATTTTGTTGCAGAAATTTTAAAACTAAACCTAAACGAGAGATTTTAGATCCTAATAATTCAAAGTGTAGTACTGGTCCATATGGTATCTCTGCGGACACTTGAATTGCTTTCCTAGTAATTCTCATCAACGTCATTTCTTTATACATTCTCTCAAAACCAGAATCGAGAACGTATATTCGCGAACTTTTGTGGAAACGCTATAATATCAATGAAATAAACAATAGTACATGTTAATATGTTATTAATGGAGGAGTGAGCGGAGGCAGTTTTGCGCGGTAATCGCTGGATTTGCCCAGTGTCGTTCTGAAACGACCCACACTGATTTGCACATGCAGTTGCAGGACGCCCACATGCTTTCTTTTTCATTGGATTCTCTTCAATTATAATATACATACATACAATACACCTATTGTTATCAATCGGTTAACATCATATTATGTGTCAGAAGTGATAACAATAAGCAGATTTTTCTGTATTTACCACTAGTTTATTTTGACGAAATCGAAAATTTCTCTTCTCACGGAATCCTAAAAATGAGGTACACTCAACCAATGACAATGACTCAACCAAGCCCTGCACGTCGTGTCACTACTACTTGAGCTTCACACATGCGTTCGCAAGCACCTGCCTCCGCTCATATCTCTAGACGCGCCCTCCAGCGTCAGCGGCGCGAATATTAGCGAGGTGAAAAGGCCGTGCTGCGGGCGTTGTTTGGCGTTAATTGCCGACGCGGAATTTCATTATGAAAGCGGGGAAGACCCTCTCAACGCCACCGCGCCGGGCAAGGTGGCTCAGGGCATCAACTGATGTCACTGCAGTGTCTCGGGCCGAGAGGTCCTAGGTTCGAGTTTGGACGGTGGCAGGATTTTTCACGTTACCTAGATAGTTCGGGCGAATTCAGCCACTGCGTGGAGGAGAATTGTAGCACCCGGAAGCTCTGTTCGGTAGTTTTCCGGGGTTTCTCCGATCAACACCAGGCGAATGCCGAAACAGTACATTAACAAATGGACCGCACGCTATCTTTTCTTCTTCTTCCTTGTCCTATCCTCACCCCATTACTTACACACATACATGCGTACAAGCACTCCACTGCCATGCATGTAGAGAGACCAATCGCTTAGAGCGTGTTCTGGCAGGGGCGGTGCCTCGCTGGAGGGGTGTACTTGGTTGGGGAAAATCCCAGACGCCGATACCAATGTCAACGCGGGATGTCACCGTCCGGCGAAGAAGGCTAGCCGCTATCTTCTGTGATAAAAATAATCACTACACTTACGGTTCTAATGACCATAGTAAATGATTCTCCCGGAAACACGAAATAATAAACGATTAAATATCGCCTCCCGCTCATGCCTTCTTACGTCGACACCTTGTTTCTAACCGGCGCATCTTATCTCGCCAACACGACAGTCCGTGAGAACAGTTTGCTTCATTGATGTTTCCGAGGGCGACAACGGCTAAGGTCATTAGTCCCTCGGGCGGGTATCACTCCAGCCGGGACAAGTTCTACTCTTTCGATTGTTTTTTTTAATTTGTTGCAACGTTGTTGATGCAACGCGTCTCTTAACGCTTGTTGGGCGTTGAGCGCATTCTCTGGTGTAATCCTCCATTACTGAGTAATTACTATCTTTACTGTTATTGAGTAATTACTGTATTTGTTGAGTCTCGTCACGTCGCAGTCAGTCAGTGCCTTTTATCCCTTCGTCCAGGGGCTCGACGCCGTTAGATCCCGAGGTTTCTAGCCGGTCACTCTACCAGGAAC
This sequence comes from Teleogryllus occipitalis, assembly GCA_011170035.1. Lineage (NCBI taxonomy): Eukaryota > Metazoa > Arthropoda > Insecta > Orthoptera > Gryllidae > Teleogryllus > Teleogryllus occipitalis. The sequence goes on from BLKR01002148.1 coordinate 70,281, forward strand.
CCGCGAGTCTCGAATTCGCTTAACCTTCGTGACTTCACGGAGCGTAGTAAACGAATTCGGCTAGCGCCGCCGGCTGTGTTCCGGCAAGTGTGGCAGTGTCGAACAGTTAGGTAAAAACAAGTACATTTAGGTGTGAGAAAGAGGTGAGGATAGGATAAAAAAGAGGAAAGAAAGATCGCGCGCGGTCCGTCGCCCCATTGTTACGGTACTTCTCCAGCATTCATCTGGTACTGTTCGGAGAAATAATGTAAAACTACAGATCAAAGCAGCCGGTCTCTAGAATTGTTCTTCAGACATCAGCTGAACTTGATTCAGCTATTTACCAAGTCGAAAATTCTGCCACGGTACTCGATCCCTAAGACTTCCAGTCAGACGCCCTCCGGTGCCAATGTCGGCACTGCTGACTGAGATAAACACAGCCGTTAGGGAATTGGTTTCCCGGGAAGGCAAATCTAAAACACATGTCTTTCAAAAACACCGATATACAGTGCACACTCTCTAGAACTCAGTTATAAAAACTCAATAACGTACAGTAGTACAAAGTACATGAATTTACTTAGTTTATCTTTTAACATGTATTGATAAAATATCTCTTTGTAAGAAAAGAAAATTGTCGTTTCTTTGAGTTCCAATATAATTCTTACTTTCTTTATTTGCGTCGGACTGTAGTGCCGAGGCCGTGCCAAGGTGTCAAGTAGAAGGAGTGCGGTTTCAATCATACTTCGTCATGGATATGTACTTGAGAGTTGTGGCATGGAAGGTCTCTACCCACCACCTGCATTGCCTTTCAGTCATTTTCCTGCCATGATGGCCAGTTAGGTGGCGCCAAGCTTTGAGGCGGTGGCGCACAAACGCGCCAGGACGGTGGGTTCGTATCTTGCGTAAGGAATGAAGTTGTTTGTTCTGTGCCGTGTTGGAACAAAGCTATATACCAAGCAGGGATATATCAACCACTTCCTTCCCTGTACAGACTCTCTTACAAATCGACTGCTTGCAGCCGAAACGGATCTACGAGGTATCACAAAAAAATACGAGTAAATACCTTTCTGTGACTGACAGTAAATGGGTCTACAGAAAAAGTTTCAATACCTAAGATGAAGATGAATCCCAGCTCGACAAAGACGTCAGATATATAATAGGAGAGGTTTGATAAAGAACCGCAAATCCAATCCAATCCAATGTATTCACCGAATAATTACACTCTCATTCACTCGTAGAATGTCTTGAAGTCTGAATATGAAGACAGTAATAATCACGGTAATTAAGTAAAATAATTACTACTTGTACTGCTTGTTATCTATGAATACAAAAAATCATTATTGCTCATTTCATAAACATGTTCACTCCGATTCTTCTTTTTCCAACAATTTGTGTTCGCTTCCCCTGAATCTCTCAGTTCTCCCAAAAATGAGTTCTATTGTAACCGCTCCCTATTTTCTAACTAATAGCATCAACGTCCCGCTTGGCCCTTAGGGCATGGGGCATCAACCACCTGACTCCACAGACCTCGAGTGCAGATGATTGAAAAGAAAAATTGGCAGACAACCTGTTTTGTCTTGGCCAGACTTTTACCTCTATCAACTTAATTTTTTTTAAGAATTCTTTCTATTGGAATCTCAGGGCAATGGGAAACTTACATGATTACAAAAATTTAACATGACAATTATTCCTGAACAAAAATTCACATACCAAATAAATCAGAAAAACACAGAAATACAAAACACATGTAAATTGGAAAACACCCTTCAAAGAAAAAACACAAAATAAAAGACTCAAGTAGTTCAGAAGAATCACTTTCAATTTACAATTAATCACTTCCTGGATTTAAACAAAAGTGTTTTATAACCTTGGTATTTGAAAAATAGTAAAATTCACATTTACTTTACAATTTTAAATGATGCCAAAATCTCTTTCGATTATTTGACTGGTGTAATTAGATTGATCTCGAATCAAATGCACCTTTAAAAACATTAGATTACTATTTAACTAAAGCTTGAATAAAATTATACAAGATAATTCACTTCAATTGCAATTCTCCAGTTCCTTTTAAATAGAATTACAAAAATGTCTTTCTTTTCAATCAAATCCTTTCAATTACCAAATGTCCTATTACTCAATGAAAATCAGAGAGAAATCACATAGGTAGTTACTGTGTTGTTAACTATTCAATTACTGGAAGTGTTACACTATGTTCTTTCTATTACAAAGAACATGGCTGCCTGAATATGTTCTGGTCTAGTTTCCTTCAATAATTATACAAATAAAGTCGTCCACCTTACTTGGATGAGCTGACCTATTCTTTCTCAGAATCACCTCCGACGTCTGCTGTGTGTGACGGTGAACCCGAACTGTTGCATTCCTCCTGCCTCGAAGCACGCCTCAGGATACTGCATTTTTCAATTATCCCGCAGTGTGGCCAGTAATTTAGCGAAATGTTGCCAGGAAATCCTCAGAATATAATTCAGAATCTCCGCCAGAGTAAGATTAAAATCAAGTACACGTCAAAATTAAAGCTGAAAACAATTGTTCCGTATTAGCACGATCTTGTCACAAAATTATACATGTTTCTACCCTCTTAATTTGCATAAACTAATTTTCATTTACATCTTATAGATATTTCACGGAGCTTCCTACGAGGTGTAATTTCATCCAAAATCCAAAGGTTAGCGTTGCGTAGAACTACTCATTACTTGTTTTAAGACTGTTACTTCCCGCAGGGGTTCAGACGAAATGCGAGCGGCTGGGGCGTTGCTTAGAGTGTGAGTTGCGTTCTGTCACCCCTCCATTCCCCAGCTAACCCATCGTTATCCCTCTCGGGCCAAGGCCGCCGTCAACTCCCCCTTTTCCGACGATAACACGCCGTGTAAATTCTAGAGCTTCTTATTGTTCTTAGGAAGAGCGGCCACGTATTTCACGCAAGTTAATGTGTTTCTCTCCAGCCTACAGGCTGGGTGGTTACGCTACCCTTTGAAGCATTCGTAGAGCACTGGCAATCTGTTTTAATGAACATTACTTTTCTATCCGAGCTGAAAATCATCCTCAAATTTACGAACCCACAGATTCGATTACTCAGTGATTGAATGAAGTATTTTAATAATTATGTAACTGATAGTAAGACCTCAGAAATTCATTCTGCTCTGAATAGAGAAAGTAAAAGGTTTTATGAAGAGTTTTGTGTCTAGAAGTTTTGTACACTCAAAGTTATTAGTAAATTATAATCTTATGTCTTCCAAAACAGAGGTCGCACTCAAGTGACAATGTTCATACCTAATTTTTTTAATGCAGAAAGAATCGTGAATATTTCGCTGTACATGAAACGAAGGTGTGTGATTTTATAAATGTAGATATTTTTGATGTAATTAAGTTCTTAAGAAAGTTCTGTATTTTATTACACAACCCGCATTGACGTCTTAATACCACATACGATAGTGTAATATCACCGTCTTAAGTAAAACAAAACACTAGGCAACCGAGTCAGAGATTACAATTGTCTTGACAAGACTCTCAAGAAAATATTCTGCTCTGAAGTAACCATTATTCACTCGAAGTTTCAATGTCAAAATATTCATTAAAAGAGTGCATTGGTATATTTCAAGGAGCTCCATTTGTATGATATAATTGAATTTGAGTTTTTCTTTCAATTTTATATTCCTTGTTTATCCAAACTCCCTTCGTCATAAGTTTACGCATCGTATTATCGGACGACCCTTGTATTTGGCTGCCTCAGTTGTTTCATAAAATTCCACCCAAAGATTAAATACATTGTGTTATGTTGTATGTGCCTCGCATCCGTCCCATTCGAATTTTTCTCCATCTCCCTATCTTCCATTCTACTGCTTCCTACGAGACTTTTTGTTGTATCATACGTTTCCGCACAGTATTCTCAAATAACTCTTGTATTTGGGTTCCTCGGTTCACTCATAACATTCCAGTTAAATATTAAATACATGGAATTATGTTGTATTCGCCTAAATTCGTATCACTCGAGTATTACTCCTTCTTACTTGAGTATTACGTCCGTTCTATATATTCCTACTAGCCTCATTGTTGTACTGGACCTATACTCTTATTATATTCGCCTCCTACCTACGTATATACCCAACTCACTTTCCCTATACTTACTTAATCCTCTCTCCAGTTGCACTCTATTCAGGATCCGTACTTTTACACATCAAATATATTAGCATACTTCGCTCTCTCTCTCTCTCTCTCTCTTTCAGCAGTTGTAGTTATTCAACAACGCGGAGTGTTGCAAGACATGGAGTTAACGTGGGTTTCTTTTGAAGTGACACCGAACTCCTAACTAGCACAAACTAGTGTCGGTCGAGAATTCACCTTGAGGAACATCTCTGCCTGCTTGTTTAGGTTCCAGGAACTTGCAAGGAAAGCATTTGTGCAACACAGCTCTTAAACATGTGTTTGTTTGACAAAGAGAAGTTTCAGGGTGACATTACAAAACAGTAAGTAGCATTCTATGAAGTGTTTAAGACAAGAGGAAGTGCACTTAAAGATATTATATTTCTGGTTCTAGGTAGTGACAGTCAAATTTGGATAAACCCGCTGAGGTTTGCACTTTCAGTTTTTATTAGCTTTTTGTGAAAGTTTCATTTTAGCGTGTAGTGTATTTTATTCTCGCATAGTTACCTTCGCTGGATGTTAATCTATATTTTTCAATATTAGAAACACCTTCTTTCGTGATATATCATGAATTCAAATGCAGACTTTTTTAAAAATTTTTTTTCTTCCTTATCGTCAATTCTGCCTTTCAGGGGTTGAAACATATTTTTAATATATAAAATTTGTGCTTACAACCTATTTATACTTATATTTCTAACATATATATACACAATTTATGAACAATACACAATTTTACCATAATTTATTCATTTTTAGATCTAGATACTCTCTATACATACATTCAAAAATTATATTTATATTCATGGAATGAAAATTTACAAATTTAAACATACCTTATTATAGTTAATATCTATTTTCATTGAGGTTTAACATATATTTCGGATATCGTGAACGTAATAAATGCATTCTGACTAACAAAGATTACAGTTTGTGCGTAACTCTGATGCAAAATCTAGTGATGCTATAAAATCACGTAGTTTCTGCCATTTTTTTAACTTTTACAATTTTCGAAAATTTACTAAGTTCAACGAAAATCGGACCTGCGCCACTTTATAAGCGATACTTTGCACAACCTGAGAAAAAAATAAGAAAAATTTGGACCAATTTTTAAGAAAATCGTGTATTTAAATTGTTTTTATTTCGCACACAAACATTCATTACTTGTAACCATAGCTCATGACCACATTTCAAGATCTAATTTTAAATAACAGATTATATTAAGAACAAAATCCCTATATTTAACACTATAGTTGTAGAAAACGCAAAAAAAAAAAATTTCCAATTTGAGAATATTTAGATAGATCAACAAAAAATCATATTTTTAATATCCTTTTCTAATTCTAAGAGACGCCACATCAACCAAATCTTTTACAGGGTTAATTTTGTCCTGCCAACATTAAGCTTTGGCTGCTAGCGTTCTTCACAAACTGACAGTTTTTCGCTGTAAACCTACCTTTCGGTATCAAGGACTCACAAAACGTGTTGAGAGTAAGGCACAATGTGTTTGAGAAAGTAATTTACTGCACACAGAAACAACAATTAGAGCCGACCCGGTGGCCGAGATCGCTACGGCTTAAGTATCTGAGCGATCTCGGACCGAAGGGTCGCGGGTTCGAGTCCCGCCTTGGGAATGGTTGTATTTGTGTTCACCCTTTCACCTCTTATTATCACCATATAGTTTCATCTTCATGGTTACCATAACGTTAACTCCAATAGTAGTCGCTAATGATCTAGATGTTGATGCGACCTTAAATTTAAAAAAAACAATTAGATAAACAGAATTATCCACAATAATCCCACGCCCGATGTGGACAATGAACAAGTAATTAGATCTCCGGCATTAAACAATAACATAATTAATTTGCAGTACTGTAGGGACGGTAAAAACTAATTAATCGCAATGCTGCAGTGGCGGTAAAACTAATCGGAACTGTAGTTGCGCGCGCCGTCACGCATGCCCCCGGCGGCACCAGGTGGGCAGGAGGAAGCAGCCGTTGGAGCGGCGGCAGGGGGCGTGGTTAGGTTGATTGAGTTTTTTCGTGTTTCCGGACGAGTCAACTGCTTTGGTCATTAGTCCCGTAAGTGTGGTGCTTTTTTCTCGGAAAATGGCTATCTTCCCCCGCTGGATGGCGAGATCCGGCACCGACCTACCGTCGGCTAGTGGGGTTTCCCCCTAACCAGGACTCTCCCACCAGCGGGGCACCGCCCTCGCCGGGACAAGCTCGAAGCTCCCGACCGGTCTCCCGAAATATGTGGTAGTGTAGTGCATGTTAGTGAAAGTGTGTGTGTAAGGGGAGTGGATAGGACAAGGAAGAGGAAGGAAAGTTCGCGCACGGTCCGTGGCCCGTTTGGTACGGTACTGCTCCGGCATTCGCCTGGTGTTGACCGGAGAAACCACGAAAAACTACCGATCAGAGCAGCCGGCCGCTAGAATTCTCCTCCAGATCGTGGTTAGGGATGGCAAAAAATCATCGATGTTTTCCACCAGAAACGTAGATATATTAACATCAATATTTTGCTTTCAATGTTTTCTTCACATCTATATTTTGTTCCAAAAACATCGACTTTTTTATTTTAATATTTTTTAAATAAAGGATTTAGGCACGTTGTAGAGTAGCAGAAACCCACAACAATATCGTTTTGCTTCATCCTCTTTATCACGCTGCTCCTTTCGCCTGCGCTATCTGAGGGAATTTTAGATGGTTTTACTTCGATGGTGCATGAATGGAAGTGACTAAAGAGTAAAGTAGCGAAACACGATGTTTTTTATTTTTAATTTTACTCTTTACATTCGATAATAATTTTTATTAACTTACTACTTACATGAAGTCGTAAGCTTCCGCGGCCAGAATCATGAAGATCTTGGCTGTCCGGATGACGCCGTGTTGAGGGCAGAATTGCCGACGTTTCGATCATCTTTCTCGCGATTAGCCCAGCTCAGCCCTGAAGAAGACCGCGAAAAAGATGATCGAAACGTCAGCAATTCTGCCCTCAAAGCGGTGTCACTCGGACAGCCAAGATTTACTACTTACATGCTGGTAACCAAAAAATAAAATATATCCATTTTACGTACTGTAATTAATACTGTACAGTAATTAAACATGGATAGGAAATAGTATGTTTATTAGTCTATAATTAAAACATCAATGTTTTTCGTCGATGTTTTCATCGACATTGAAAACCCTTTAGCAATGTTGGAAAATTCGAGGTATCGATGTTTTGGTAAAATTTGCCATCACTAGTGGTGGAGGGGCGGCGTGCCTATGCACCTCCTCCCTTGCCTCCCAAAGTGAATGCTAATAAACGGCAGCCGAAGCGGCTGCCTCTCAAAACTTATTGGTGCACTTGTGGCAAGGAAGCCGATAGACACTGAGATTTTGTTAGACCCTTGCTGATCTGACAGTACTTTTCTTCTGGTGTTCGTGACGATCCCCGTTCTTTGTTTCGCACATCTAATGGATTATAACTAACTCATTACAAAACGGTACTTATCCTTTGGTTTTTTGTTATTGTTAACTTGGTTGTTGTGATACGACTTTGCATTCCAGTTACGATTTTTAATACAAAGTTTCTTGCCCTTTTTCCGATCACATCAAATAGAATTCACGATATTTTTCTAGGTAAGTTTGTACGACTTTTGGTACCTTTTCTTTCATTAAATACACGCAACTAATTAGTGAGGGTCAACCATATTAGTAGGTAGGCACTAACTTCCACTCATCTTAAGCACATCTCCGCGAGCGTAAGTACGCCGAAGATAACCCCTGCCCAGCTTCAATTGTCGGGTTCCGCTCCCCTGCGGTGCAGGAGGCCGGCAGCCGGCGCAGCGGCTCGCCCAACGGAGGCCCAAGGCGGCGCATTCCGACCGCACGCCGCCCATCCAATGGGGGGGGGGGGGCACGCGGGCCCAACGCGCGGGGCGGAGGCGACGGGGGCGGTGCCCGCGGGTCAGGGCACGGGGCAGCGAAATCACAGGCGCAGCCGGCGGCGGGGCCGCAAGGTGTGGTGGGATCGACGTTTCTGGAGCGGGGAAGGACGGGGAGAAACTGGTGGTTGCTGGGGCGGGGAAGGGGAACAACGGGACAATCGGCGATGGGACTTGCGGCGCAGTCGGGGTTGGCGGCTGGGATCGTAGAGGTGGTTGTGTGCGGACGGGCTGGAGATGGTGGCTGGAGTGGGGCACAGAAGCAGGGAGACCAGCGAAGGGACTAGGGTGGCAGGGGGCGGCGGCGATGGCGACGGCGGAGGAGGGTGAGGTGCAAGGGGGCAGGGAGGAAGTGGAGTTGGGGGAGGCGGCGGCATCGGACACAGTTGACGGAGGTCTGCAATGTAGATGGGAGTTGCACGAACAGCTGGGGCGGCGGGGGCGGCGGGGGCGGCGGGGGCGGGCGGGGGCGCGGGGGTGGCGGGGCGGCGGGGGGCGGGCGGGGCGGCGGGGGCGGGGGCGGCGCGGCGGGGGGCGGGGCGGGGGGGCGGCGGGGGCGGCGGCGGGGGGCGGCGCGGGGGCGGGGCGGCGCGGCGGCGGCGGCGGCGGCGGGGGCGGCGGGGGCGGCGGGGGCGGCGGGGGCGGCGGGGCGGCGGGGGCGGCGGGGGCGGGGCGGCGGGGGCGGCGGGGGCGGCGGGGGGCGGGGCGGCGGGGCGGCGGGGCGGCGGCGGGGGCGGCGGGGGCGGCGGGGGCGGCGGGGGCGGCGGGGCGGCGGGGGCGGCGGGGGCGGCGGGGGCGGCGGGGGCGGCGGGGGCGGCGGGGGCGGCGGGGGCGGTGGGGGCGGCGGGGGTGGCGGGCGTGACGGGGCCGGCGGCGGGACGGTGGCGGGAGTGGGGTCCGCGGGGTCGCTACGGCATAGCTCGCGGTCCAGGAGAGAGGATGTAACTATGGGTAGCCGCAGATGGGTAGCGGGGGGCACCAGGGAGTGAGTTTCGAGGCAAGGCTAGCGGGGAAGGTGGCAACGAAGCCGAGAAGGCTGCGGCGGAATCCGGGTGAATGCGTGGGTGGGAGAGACAGAGGAAATCGAACGGCGGTTGGGGGAGACGGGTAGCGAGGCAGTGGAGGCTGAGAGGGTGGTGGCGGCGAGAGGGAAGGACGAAGCGGGGGACGAGGCTTGCAACCACAGTTCATGAAAGACTCTGCGACCGAGACCCAGGGAATCCACGAGCGACTGACTGGGTGCCGGGCGTCCGTGTCTCGCTAGGTTAATTAGCCAAGTTTGCCGCTCTGGGGTGAGGCGCACGCGGCCGTGGAGACGGCGACGGGGAGCCGTGACACCCGGCAGCAGACCCAGTGGGAGCGGCGGTGATCGCAGCCACAGGGCAGTATGGACATTCAGAGCGGTGGCGATGGGTGTGGTGGCGGTAGCTGTTAAGAAGGAAGTAAACGTAAAATTGCAAACTTTACACGCATGGTACGGCAGTCAAGTTATTGAAAGGCAGCTAGATTTGGAAGTCATGGCTCCGGTGGTGGTACTGACAGAATTGTAAAGCGTCAGTCAGTCGGAGAACATACGTGGCGGAAGTGGCGGTATATATTGACTAATGCCGCAGTTTAGATGTAAAAGCGAACTTGGTCCCGACGGTGACACAGCTGAATTCTTTCAAGTGTAAACGGAAGCGACTTTGGCAACGGAATAGGAAGAAAACGGAAGAGGACCAACTGAGGCCGACGGACGTTGCAGATGAGGGATGTTGATAGAGGACACTTGGCGAGAAACATTCTTAAAGCAGAAGATGTTACAATAGGAGCTGTAGTTTTCTGACGGTAACTGGGTGATCAATTCGTATGAACGCACGGACAAACAGAGCTGATGGCGAATGTCCTAAAGTAGCAGGTTCTTGTTGGTGCAGGAAAGGAGTCTACAGTTCCGATTGCTTTCAAAGGCTAATAGTATGATCGAATAGGGTGGTGAGGGCGGAATAGGTGTGACATCGGTGACGGCGGTAGGGCGGAATAGGTGTGACATCGCAAACCTGAAGTGGTGGTGACGAAGAAGACGAAGTCTAGAGACGGACAATGTAGTGACGGCCATGTAGTGACGGCCATGTAGTGACGGCCATGTAGTGACGGCCATGTAGTGACGGCCATGTAGTGACGGCAATGTAGTGACGGCAACGTAGTGACGGCAACGTAGTGACGGCAACGTAGTGACGGCAACGTAGTGACGGCAACGTAGTGACGGCAACGTAGTGACGGCAACGTAGTGACGGCAACGTAGTGACGGCAACGTAGTGACGGCAACGTAGTGACGGCAACGTAGTGACGGCAACGTAGTGACGGCAACGTAGTGACGGCAACGTAGTGACGGCAACGTAGTGACGGCAACGTAGTGACGGCAACGGAGTGACGGCAACGGAGTGACGGCAACGGAGTGACGGCAACGGAGTGACGGCAACGTAGTGACGGCAACGGAGTGACGGCAACGGAGTGACGGCAACGGAGTGACGGCAACGTAGTGACGGCAACGTAGTGACGGCAACGGAGTGACGGCAACGTAGTGACGACAACGTAGTGACGACAACGTAGTGACGACAACGTAGAGACGGCAACGTAGTGACGGCAACGTAGTGACGGCAACGTAGTGACGGCAACGTAGTGACGGCAACGTAGTGACGGCAACGTAGTGACGGCAACGTAGTGACGGCAACGTAGTGACGGCAACGTAGTGACGGCAACGTAGTGACGGCAACGTAGTGACGGCAACGTAGTGACGGCAACGTAGTGACGGCAACGTAGTGACGGCAACGTGACGGCAACGTAGTGACGGCAACGTAGTGACGGCAACGGAGTGACGGCAACGTAGTGACGACAACGTAGTGACGACAACGTAGTGACGACAACGTAGAGACGGCAACGTAGTGACGGCAACGTAGGGACGGCAACGTAGTGACGGCAACGTAGTGACGGCAACGTAGTGACGGCAACGTAGTGACGGCAACGTAGTGACGGCAACGTAGTGACGGCAAGTGACGTAGTGACGGCAACGTGACGGCAACGGAGTGACGGCAACGTAGTGACGGCAACGTAGTGACGGCAACGGAGTGACGGCAACGTAGTGACGACAACGTAGTGACGACAACGTAGTGACGACAACGTAGAGACGGCAACGTAGTGACGGCAACGTAGTGACGGCAACGTAGTGACGGCAACGTAGTGACGGTAACGTAGTGACGGCAACGTAGTGACGGCAACGTAGTGACGGCAACGTAGTGACGGCAACGTAGTGACGGCAACGTAGTGACGGCAACGTAGTGACGGCAACGTAGTGACGGCAACGTAGTGACGGCAACGTAGTGACGGCAACGTAGTGACGGCAACGTAGTGACGGCAACGTAGTGACGGCAACGTAGTGACGGCAACGTAGTGACGGCAACGTAGTGACGGCAACGTAGTGACGGCAACGTAGTGACGGCAACGTAGTGACGGCAACGTAGTGACGGCAACGTAGTGACGGCAACGTAGTGACGGCAACGTAGTGACGGCAACGTAGTGACGGCAACGTAATGACGGCAACGTAGTGACGGCAACGTAGTGACGGCAACGTAATGACGGCAACGTAGTGATGGCAACGTAATGACGGCAACGTAGTGACGGCAACGTAGTGACGGCAGCGTAGTGACGGCAACGTAATGACGGCAACGTAGTGACGGCAACGTAGTGACGGCAACGTAATGACGGCAACGTAGTGACGGCAACGTAGTGACGGCAACGTAGTGACGGCAGCGTAGTGACGGCAGCGCAGTGACGGCAATGTAGTGACAGCAATGTAGTGACGACATTGTAGTGGTAGAGTAGACTGGAAGTCGGAATCTGCGGCTGCGGTTGTGGAGCAGAGGAGCCCCGGGCAGAGGACCGCTCGGCCGCTCTTTCCTAGGGTGACGGCGCCCAGGACAAGTGGCGTCGAGGGCGGGAAGGCGGGCGTGCACGCCGCGCCGTATCAGCGCCGCCGCCGCAGCCTCGTCCTCCTATCGGGTGCAGTAATCCGGGGCCCCCAAGACTGGGTAATAATCCGCATCCCACCCGAGCTGAGCCGGGCTAATTTCGTTAATGGAAGTCTATTTGTAGCCGCAAGCGCGCTCTCTCTGTGTAAATCCACACCGTAATGTCTGCATATTAACGCACTCGCCCGCCGCCCCATCCTCAGCTCCCCGCTGCCCTCCCAGCTTCTCCAGTCACCCGCCCGGCACGGCGCGGCGCGGCGCTGGCTGCACTCGTTTTGATGTCGCGTCGCAAGGGGCCTCGCCGACTCACTGGCTGCGGCCCTTCCTCGTTCCCTCCCATCCCATTCTCCACCCCACCACCTTTCTCTTTCGCTCTCTTTCGCTCTCTCTATCTCTTTCTCTCTCTCTTCCTCTCTTTCTCTTTCTCTCTCTCTTTCTCTCTCTTTCTCTTTCTCTCTCTCTTTCTTCTCTTTCTCCTCTCTGACATATTCTCTGACTCCTCCTCTCTCTGTCGCCTTCTCCCTCACTGTCGCCTTCTCCCTCTCTTTCGCCTTCTCCCTCTCTGTCGTCTTCTCCCTCTCTGTCACCTTCTCCTTCTCCCTCTCTGTCGCCTTCTCCCTCTCTGTCGCCTTCTCCCTCACTGTCGCCTTCTCCCTCACTGTCGCCTTCTCCCTCACTGTCGCCTTCTCCCTCTCTGTCGCCTTCTCCCTCTCTGTCGCCTTCTCCCTCTCTGTCGCCTTCTCCCTCTCTGTCGTCTTCTCCCTCTCTGTCACCTTCTCCCTCTCTGTCGCCTTCTCCCTCTCTGTCACATTCTCCCTCTCTGTCACATTCTCCCTCTCTGTCGCCTTCTCCCTCTCTGTCGCCTTCTCCCTCTCTGTCGCCTTCTCCCTCTCTGTCGCCTTCTCTCTCTGCCCCTTTCTCTCTCTGTCCCCTTGTCCCTCTCACCCTCTCTCTCTTGCCATCCCATTATTTCGTCCCAATCTTGAAGTCCGCTCTACCGACTTCCTTCACCGTCTTGACTTATGTTTTGACAACCAACCTACCCTTCTTCTATTCTCTCGTTTCGCTACTCGCTGCCCTTCACCATTCCCCCCACCCTTTCACCTCCCCACTGCCCTGTGCCCTGTCGACACCCTACCCCTCCCTGCCACCCCTCCACTCCCCCCAGCCTCCATCCCATCTTTCATCATCCCGCCTCCCCCAACACCCCACCCTCTTCGCCGTCTCACCTTCCACGCCATCCGGCGCCTTCTTTTTCCCATTCTCTACGCCCGTCCCCGCCCGGTGCCGGCCCTTTCTCCGTTCGCCGTTCACTTTCCCGCTTTGCACCGCTTCCCCGCCGAGGGCCAGGGCCGAGCCGCCGCGCCAAGGGCTCCTGCCGGCCCTCGCGCCCTGCGCTCCTGCCGGCCCTCGCGCCCTGCGCCCTGCGCCCTGCGCCCTGCGCCCTGCGCCCTGCGCCCTGCGCCCTGCGGCCCGCGCTCTCAGATGGGCTTGGCGCTGGGCCGCCCCAGCACACGAGGGCCTGGCTTCATCTGCGTTTGTTCCGGCTTTATTCCTTCGTCAGGCTTCCTCTAGAAAGCCGGCCAAAAAAATAGATTCGCGATAAATCCTTTCTTTTAGTCACAGTCACATCTGAATTTTTCAAATTTACGGGTTTCTTTTAATTGTTTAACAATTGAAAATACAGTAATGAAAATATTGGCATTCTTTGAAAAAAAAATACAATATATATATTGTTTTTCGCTAAAAACAATTAAACAATTGAAATTAAAAAGGATGTGTTTCCGGAAAAAAATAGTTTGCTTGGCACATACACTGCATACTCATTATTCTAGTAAAAACGTAAAAGGAACAAAAATGGACCGTTTATATATTCACGGTTTTATATTTTGGTCAACTACATTCATGACGTTTGTCTTCAAAACCAGTTTATTTCATTTTTGTAGTTTTTCTAAGCTAACGGCGTTCTTTATAAATTTACGAAGGTATATAATTCACATCTAGCTAATTGCCATCTGACATGAGGCAAAAACATTTTCCGTACGTATCATTTGCCATTGATGCGCAAAAAAGATTTTTTTCCCTTTTGAAACATTTTTACAAATGAATTGAGCCTTATTTCTTATAGCAACGATTCATGTTATCTACGTTTACAAAAGACATATGGCTTTAATTCGGAGGCTTTGAATTTTAGAGTTACCTAAACTTCGTCAACATATTTATTTAAGCGTAGGTAAGAAAAGAAATGAAAGTATTCTGCGATTGAATATATTTCTGGAATTTGAAAATGAAATGGTGAACTGTTATTATAGTGAATAGTGATACTCGTTGATGAGTTGACATACATTTGATTACAGGAGTTCAAATTACTTTCGATGTTAACTTACTAGAAATCTTTTATTAACTGTCCTAATCTCTATTTCATAAAAATGTTTTACCTTTGAAAGAAATCCCGTTACATATTTGAAGGGCTTATTTATTTTGTACTGTGTCAAAAAACACGTTCTAATGAGAAGTATTTTATATTAATAATAAAAGAGAGATAATGACCTGTAATTCTTCCCAGAATTGTTTGAAATCTTTGGATCATCCTTAGTCAACAACTGACAAAATTTATTAATTGAATAAATTGAATAATTTGTTAGTTAATATCAGAAACCGATTTATTTTGTATTGAAATAAACTCAAAAGTAAAAGGGTACAAAAATCCGAAATTGTGTGACGCATAATTGCTTAATTCTCCCGAAAAAGAACGTTATTATTTTTGTATTTTATTTGGTTGCATAATTTCGTAAATTAATATTATCAACTACTATTTTACAGGTTTATTAAAAATAAACAACAAAGACAGTTTATTAAAATATCAAGAACAGTTTTGCTCCACGGAATGCCAATTATTATATACTAAATAATTACAAAAATTTACTTTAATGATAGTTTACATAAGTGGAGTCTATCTCATTGCAAATATTACAGTGACCAACTTAGAAATATATCTACTTTGATGAAAGTATTTCTTACTCATGTTTTAGTCTATTAGTAATAAACTGAATTCCACGTTTGACAACGTATCTCTTTTTTTGTTCTTGTAGCTTTATTCAGCGTTATTAGTGTTACCTTGGTTGCGTTAAAATGTGTGCTCATCCCAAATTTTATCTAGTACCTTCTGTGTGTCTCTACAGCTATCTCCATTTGGTTTGCCCTCGTTTATTTTTTTAACTTGTTCCACTTCTCTTCATTCCGCACTTCTTCCTTTTTTCCGGTGCAGCGTGGTCTACGTCTAGGCAACGAGAGCGGTGGGGCGGAGCGGGCCGGGCGCGGCAGGACGGGACGGAACGGGACGGGACGTACTCCGGAAGTGTTTCCCTGGATACGGGTAGCACCTAACAAGGGCTGCGCCCAACAAAAGCGGAGTAAGCCGAGATAGAGCAAGGGGTTACGTCGGATAAGCGAGCTCTGCCGTGGGGGCCTCCGGAGAACAATACAAAAGCGGTGAAGGGGTTGGTGGGCGAGGAGAAGTGGGGCTCTGAGGTAAGAAGGAACACTAGAAAGCGGGCATATTATCAGTGTCGAGCGGCTTGATTAGTTAAGGAGGGGTAATTATTAAGACTGATTTCCGGGATAGGAAAAAACAAAAGTGAAAGAACCACTAACTTTACATTCACAATTCAATACATGCACAATTATGAAAGTTATCACGTTATGATATCACCCTATGATAAACTATGTAGAACTCAAAATTTGGGATCTTTGATGATGGTGTGATTCTTTTACCTAGCAAGTAACTATTAGGTTAATTGGAACTAATGGAAAAATCTTTTTGATCAGGAGATTTTTTCATTAATATTACAATCTAGTCTTATAGACTAATAAGCATTTTTTGTCCTAAACTACAAATGGCGAAGATGCATAAACACAAATTCTAAATCGGGGATTGGGCAAAATGTAGGTACCAAGAAATCGATTGCACAGTAACGTAATAAGAGGGAAATATCAGGAAAACAAAATAATTTTGCAGAGGCGTTGCCATGACCCTTGCATTTGAAGACCGGAAATTTATCGCAATTTTAACTTTATTCTAAAACCATTATTTTGATACTGAATAACTCTTTTACCGCAATTTCAATTATAATTTCTTATGCAAATCTACCTCTACAAATTCATGGCTAAAACGCACATACAAGTAAAATGAAAGTATTCCAGGAAATTCTCTGAGGCAAAAAACAATATAAACATATACAATTTTCAATATTCAGAAGACATATTACGTTCCGCAGGTCCATGTAATATAATTCTCGCAGCAACGCAACGCTCATAGAAAAATATTAAAAATACTTTTTAGAGAGACATTCATGATATGAATTGAACGCCGATATTTTGTTTAAATGTCCTCTTTGTCAATTGTGTGTATGTATGTACGTGTGTATGTACGTATGTATGTATGTATGTATGTATGTATGTATGTATGTATGTATGTATGTATGTATGTATGTATGTATGTATGTATGTATGTATGTATGTATGTATATGACCAATGTACGCATTGCAGCCCCTTCTTTCGGTGCACGAAAGCCCAAAGTCGAAAGTCGATCCTATCTCCTGATTTCACTGTCGATCTTCACATTGGCGTACAATTGTTTTGTCATTTTGATGATGTAAGAAGGGCCAATGTGAACTTAAGTCTGTAGATAGCAGTCAATGTTAACGTAGGTCCTTGGATTGCAATCTCTTGTCTATGACTCAGTGATCTTCTACCACTCATGCATCCAACAAACAGAACTATGCAACATTTATAAACAATGTTCATGAAGGGACTGAAGGCAATGAAAGTGACATTGAGAGACATCAGATATCGACATCAGATGTCGAACATCAATCGTTTTAGTCATTCCTTTCTTTGCTATTTTTACAGGTCTGCTCCTACGTGTCATTTCTGTTGCTTTTATTAATTTAAAAAAAGTGTACTCTAATCACACAACACAACAATAATTCTCTATTGTTCTGGCACAAAAATGGCTATTCTTACTTTTCGAATCCATTGTCATTGCTTATGTAACTTTTTATTTATTGAAGGAAAATAAATAACGAATAATACGTCAGACATATTTTGATTTTTAACTCTAAGTTATTAAATAAAAGAGGAATACAATGCTCTAGTCCACCTCTTCAGACAGAAAAATGGGGCTTATGTCAGGTAAAAGACCTATGTTCGGAATTGTCAAAAAGCATCAATGTCATAAAAAAGTTTAAACTATTTAAGTTTGATAGAATTGTGTTGACAAAATTAAAAGAAAGGACATGAATATTTAAAAACTTTTATCTTAGCAGAAATGGTGAAATATACAGTAGTTCTAACTTAAATGCAATGTTTTGCTAAAAGAGAAAACCATCCATTCTGTAAAACTTTGAATAATGACATTGGCACTTCTTGCTTTAAGACACACACACACACATACACACACATGCACATGAACTTTCAAACCCTCACGGTGTATGGTATTAAATGGATTAAACGTGATTTATATTACTATTTTAACAGCAATCAATGGTTATGCAAAGGCAAAAAGTAGTGAAGTCACAAATATAGAGGACGAATAATAAAATAAAAGTAAAAGACCTATCGCAATAAGAGTTTATAAGCATTTTTAAGTTTGTCGGTTATATTGTTGTAAATTTAGAGTATTATTGTTAATAAGAAAACAAAACATCTCAGAAGTTAGCCTTTGTGTTAATTATTTTCGTGATTCAGTAGCTAACTTTATCCCATTAATACGATGAACGTCTGTATTTGGAGACAAATTCTTTTGTGAGTAGGAAGACAAATGAATTATGATCTTTTTTCCTAATCTATAATGCTTTCGCAGAGATGCCAATGGCGCAATTTGGGTGCAATTAAGGCTCGAAGAAAGAATTTGATACACCATTTCATGCATTGTGAGTAGAATATTTGCTTTTCTTCCTCGGGACTTTCATTAACTGGCATCAAGAGTTTCCTGAATTATTCGGATTCCAATGTTATTTTAATGATATGTTGTTTACGGAATGTTGATAAAATAAACAAACTACAATTTGAGATTTGAAATGCTTTATTTCAATATCAGGACTTAATGTATTACTACTAGTTACAATTCCAGTTGCTATATGTTGTTGGGAGATCGCCCCAGCCGGGAAGAGCTTAATTTTACGAAATGTGTCGTAGTGTACTGTATGTAAGGGGGTGTGTAAGTATGGGGAGAATACGACAAGGAAGAGGAAGAGCAGATCGCGCGCGAACCGTGACCTACTTGTTAGAGCACTACTCCGGCATTCGCCTAGTAGTGAAATAAACTGAATATATTAATGATTTATTTATTTTAATTCTGACTCTATCTTCGGCTTTCTAATATTATTTGATATTATTCCAACGTAATCCGTTCCGAATTTGTATAAATGGGTGCCAGGAAAAGATTACGCTAATACTATCATACAAGTCAACCTTCAACTCTAATTATAAATAAATTAGTTTCCTGCTACCTGGATCGATGGGTTTCATAGAAATAATCACTATTGTATGCTAATAGATGATTATCCGATCAGCCATCTATACAGAGTGGTCGAGGAATCTTAAAAGCAAATGTATTTCTATCTTGCTACTTCGTTACTACACACTTACACTAACATGCACTTCACTACCACATATTCCGGGAGACCGGTCGGGAACTTAGAGCTTGTTCCGGCTGGGGCGGTGCCCCGCTGGTGGGAGAGTCCTGGTTAGGGGGAAACCCCACTAGCCGATGGTATGTCGGCGCCGAATCTCGCCATCCAGCGGGGGAAGATCACTGCCATCTCCAGATAAAAACATGCACTACACTTTCAGGACTAATGACCAAAGCGGTTTACGCGCCCGGAAACACGAAAAAATCAATCATTCAATAAAAAGCCACCGTCGTAGCGCAGCCCTATTTCCCGAGCATCATGTCGAATCCCCTCGAAAAATCATTTTAAATTATCATATTTACGCAAAGTAAACAATATACCGATTCTACATCCTAGATTGCAACCACGAGCTTCTCAGACAAACATATATTTCAATTCATTCTCGAAAAACAAACAATCTGACAGTCAATAAATAAAAATAGAAAGTTCGCGTATCAATCTCCCAATCTTCCGCTTCCCGATGATGTCATTTTCCTGCGGCGTCCAATTCTCCCGAGCATCATGTCGAGCCGCCTGGAAGTATCAATTTAAACGATCATCTTTATGAAAAGCAAACGATATACTGATTCTACAGTCACGTGGTCCTTTGACACACGTATCACTGCATTCTGGCAAAACAAACGATCATCCAAATGTCTCGACTGTCAATAAATAAAACCGAAAGTTAATCTCGAAGATCTTTCTCCCGATCTTCCGCACCAAAAAGATACGACGCTCGCTTCCCCGCCCCATTTCCCCCGCGCGTCATATCGAGTCACCGCCACGACGCGCGATTGTCAGAGGCGCAGACCGCACCGCGAGCGGCGAGCAGGGAGGGGGACGCGATGTCGGCACCCGATTCGATTACCGATACGCCGGGCGAGCGGGTAGGGAAGGGAGACGGACCGGCTCGAAGGCAATTATTTCCGCCTCTTTGTTAAGAGCGTGATTGGAAATTCAATTCCTGATTCCTATTCCTCAGCAAGGCGGAACGACTCCTCGACTTGAAGATACTTCGCGCCTCCCATTCCCTCCGTCTCGCCGAGACGCTGTTTTCCTTGCTTCGACTTCCTGTCGTTTCTTCGAGGCGGCTGCTCGCCAAGTCCATGGCATCACCCTTGAGTCAGTCTCCCTTTTCCTGTTTCTCGACGATTTACTTTGTAAACTCTTGTTCCTCGACCGTTCGTCAACACCGTTCTCCTATCTTCTAGTTTACTTCCCTGTATTTCATCATCTTGTTTGCTGATTTCTTCTACTTTTCTCACGCCACTTTCTCTTTCTCGTCATCTCCCCAATTCTCTTCTCATTGTCTCATCGACTATTATTTCATTATCTCAAGTTTTTTCTCATCATCTTCTCAACTCTTTTCTTGTCATCTCCTCAATTCTTTTCTCATCGTCTCAACTCTTTTCTCGTCAACTCTTCAGATATTAAGCTCATTCTCATTATCTCTTCAGCCATTTCTCTACCTGCAATTACTCATCATATAATCAACCCTTTTTTGTTGTTTCTTCCTCCCTTCTCTTTTCATTTCAACACTCTTCCTTGTCTCCATTTCCTCTTCAACATCCCACCTGTCTTTTCCTCTGTGCTACCTCTGCTGTTCTGCTCTTCGGAATCACGATTGTCTCCTCTGACGCCCGACAGAGCTCGCCATTCACTGACAATCCTTTTATTTTCACATTTATCCTCCACTGGTCCTGCAGGTCTCCATTTTCACAATCTCCCCGCTTTGCGTCCATTTTTTATTAAGTTAATATAATATCGTGTGAGTAATAATAGTTTATTATTAATAATTTTAATAGTAAATTATTATAAGCAACACAAGAAACAATGATTTCCCACACAAACGTGTATTCTACAATATTTCTAAATGCTTACGTTTTATTTGAGAATTAACTTTTAAAATTTCTATCTCCACTTTTATTATTTTCCGCACCTTCCTCAGTATATTTCCTCCCTTCGCGTTATCATGCGCTCTATTCTCCTTTTTCTTTCATCCACTTCTCGGAGACTTCTTTGCTCGGCCGTTCTCCCTCCGATTGATTCGGCGCCGGGTCTTCGCGAGGACCTGCCGTTCACGCGCTCGCTAAGTGCGAGGGGGACTTATCTCGAGCAGCCAGCTCGCGCCGTGCAGGACTGCGCCGCCATCCGGTCACAGTGGTCCAAAATGCCATTGCAAGCGCGCGTGTCGAAAAACGGTCAATGCGCTAGTCTTATAACTGTGAGACGGAGAACTATAGGCGAGGCATTTTATTTGTTTACATCGTTGTCATTTTCTCTCACAGATGGCTTAAAACTGTAATTATTTCAAAAATTACAGAACGTGTCTCGACGAAAATTTACGCTTTGAGACTCTTGTTTTCTCCTTGGGAAGTTCGAGAAATTCCCAATAAATTTACTCTGAATGTTTATTTATTTTTAAATATTTATATTGGGTGTTATACGTAGTTAAATTGTCAAACATTAACGGAAATCAGTGTTATTGTTAAAAAATTATACAAACTACACAATTTTTCGATAAAAAATAGACTTATTGTCCAAGGTTTTCTTAATATAGCCCTTTAAAACGTGAAAAAACAATAAAACATAAATTGATCTGGGAATTAATGAAAATCTGTTCAAAATATAAAATTTTGAAAACAGAGAAATTTAGAACACCGACGAATTATATGATATCAATAATTCTGTCTTTACATTTTCACCTACAGAAGATACGAATACTAACATTATGATTTGCTCTTTCACGTATATGGTATTTTCTTGTGTCAAGGACTGTGTCCTGATAATTCCCAAATATGACTTGGTGTCACTAGTATGGAGAATAATTAAATGCCTAGGCGATGCCTGCTTTTTCCACCACCCACATTATGATTTTTTATTGTGGTTGTTTCAGAGCACGCCTGGAGTCCATATGCAAGAGTGCACAGCAATGCCCGTTTCGTTTACACCTCCACCAGCCTCGCCTTGCCCACCCCATCTAAGATTCAGAAGTGCAAAGATTTGGCTCATATTGTTAATTGATTGATTTCTTCGTGTTTCCGGGCGCATCAACTGCTTCGGTCATTAGTTCCGTTATTGTAGAGCATGTTTTTTCTCGGGAGATGGCGGTGATCTTCCACCGCTGGATGGCGAGATCCGGCGCCGACTTACCGTCGGCTAGTGGGGTTTCCCCCTAACCAGGACTCTCCCACCAACGGGGCACCGCCCCAGCCGAGATAAACTCTAAGCTCGCAAAGTATGTGGTGGTGTAGTGCATGTTAGTGTAAGTGTGTGTGTGTAAAGGGAGAGGATAGGACAAAGAAGAGAAAGGAAAGATCGCGCGCCGTCCGTGACCCGTTTGGTAGGGTACTGCTCCGGCATTCGCCTGGTGTTGATCGGAGAAACCACGGAAAACTACCGATCAGAGCAGCCGGCCGCTAGAATTCTCCTCCAGTCAGCGACGCAATTCGACCTAGCTGAAAAACTAGTGTCGAAAATCCTGCCGCCGTCAGGATTCGAACCTAAGACCTCCCGGTCAGAGGCGCTGCAGTGACATCATTTGATGCACTGAGCTACCGCTCCCGGTATCATATTGTTAAGAAATAGTGGGATACCGTGGAGATAAAGTCTGTCTCTGTGGTTTCTTTCAGCAACCTCATTCTGAAGACCTTAAAGTACTCACTACAAAATCCAAATCATCGAACATCACCACCAGTCTCCAGAAATCTGTTTCACTCATTGGTACATGTTCATTGATCAGAAAATTTCTGGAAAGTAATGGAAGGTTTTAGGTTAACCCAACCTCATTCTCACATTCTCTCCTTTCACTTTGAGAACACCGTTAAATCAAAAAATCATTCCAATAGTTTATTTACAATCAATTTCGACTGAAGAATTTGAAGAAAAAATGAATGAAGGTGTCTTCACAAGTTACTGGAAGATAATTTCAGATTAGACTTACCAAGTGTCAGCTAATGCGCTAGTCTTACACCTAATGAAGAGGTTGAACTCACTTATGGGTCAGATCTTCACTATGTAGTTCTGTGACTCGAGTTAGTGGATTCACTAATGCCCCCGACCGTAGAGTAAAAAGGTAAACCTGCACTATGAAGTAATCTAAGAAAGGTAGAACCATACCGAATCGCTCGACTACAGGTTCAACAAGAACAATGTTGTTGTCGAATAATACTGTCCCAGACCATCTGGCAGAAAATAGGCGACAGGACCCACAATGTTTGGCTGAGTAAGCTAGGTACTGCAGAGTGATTAGAACTACCGAGGGGAAATGAAAAAATCATGAAGAGGTCGTGGGGTTCTACTAACAATCTCTCACCAAACGTAAGTAGTCTCGACCTAATAAACATTTTTAGTCATTCACTAAGATTCTCTACTCTTAACAGATACAGCTCAATTTCACTACTCTAGTAAAGACGTGACGTGATGGGCCTTTGCTTCACCGGAGCGGTAGAACTCTTAACGAAACTTCAGTAGCCGTAGGTAGCGAAAATCCTCTGTCAAAATGAAGAGTTCGTTAGCAGCGGAACCCAATAATGACCACCGACTCGCCTCGAGAACAATTTACTGAACCCGAAGTAAAGCTCCCCAGCGATGAAGCAAAAAAAGAACGTTAACTAGCCTCAAAGATTCTTATCGATCCATTTCTCTGCGATAGGGTGCCATATTGAAATGGCAAGGTTCCAACTAGTAATTTAGTAGTTTCGAGAAAATTTAGAGCAAAGTTTCGTCCACCCACCTACAGCAATGATTTTTACAGTAGCTACTCGTCCACAGAGTGAAACACGAGTATGTTCTACTTGTAGCAAAAGTCAGATACAACTTTTACACACAAAAGGCTCATTTTGTTCGCTTTTGTCCGTTGGAACCTTGTCATTCCAGAGGGTTAAGGGCTACAAGAGAGCGCTCCTTCGTCTCATTATTTCTCACAGATCCTTTTCTGCCCGGCGTTTCTACGCGCAGAAAGACCGCTTGCCAACGTTCTGTACCTTTCCTGC
Source organism: Teleogryllus occipitalis (assembly GCA_011170035.1). Classification (NCBI taxonomy): domain Eukaryota; kingdom Metazoa; phylum Arthropoda; class Insecta; order Orthoptera; family Gryllidae; genus Teleogryllus; species Teleogryllus occipitalis. The sequence goes on from BLKR01002148.1 coordinate 94,016, forward strand.
TACATGATTTGACAGACTTTGAATTCCGACTCTGAATGCAATTATAGCGGTTAAACTACATCTGGCCACCCGTTCCCACCATAAATTCTTAACTTTGAGTGCCCGCTACACCAGCGTAGACGCGTAGACAGCGACCGCTATTATACCACGATCCTATTGTTATTGTTATTGTTATTATTAATAATAACAATAATTATTAATAATATTAATAATGGAAGTGAGAACTGTATTATCGCTGACCTCCAGACGCCTGATACCAATACAACATGTGTATTATTCAGGAGATTTCCGAAAATTGCGATTACATCTAAAAGTCGAAATGATCTTAAGTTATCTAAAGCTGATATATAAGAATCAAATTCAATTATATTTTTAAAATCTATATATTCATATGATCAATATCATTAATTTCCAATTGTTTTTATTGTAATTAAAGGATCTATAGATTCATCTAGGAGATATAATAAACGTAATGAAGGTAGAGCAATAAAAATTAATGTGATAGCGGGTAAAATGGTTCAAATAATTTCAATGGTTTGTCCTTCAAGAAGAAATCGATTAGTATAGAAATTGAAAAATAATATTGATATAATATATGAGACAAGAATTGTAATTATTAGCAAAATTAATAGGGTATGATCATAGAAGAAAATAAGTTGTTCTATTAAGGGAGATGATCCATTTTGTAAGTTTAAATTGGATCATGTAACCATATACTAAAAAAAGAAATCCTTTATTAATGAAGATTGTGAGATTTTTAATCATTTAATTAACTTCAATATGTAATTATTAATTGTTTAACTTGAGTTGTTGCTTTATGTCAATACTGCGGCCAATTTGTCAAAAATGGCAGGATGAAATCGAACTGCCATATTAATAATTCATTACAATTGAAATGTTCCAACTCATTAGTCAGGGATAGCAATAATAACACAGTTCATTATGACAAAGATTTACAATGTTCAGCACCCAAATCAGTACGATACATTTTGTCAATATTCCGTATAACCTGTAGACCATGGCGCATTCCAAACCAGAATCCAAAATACCGAGAAATGTCCAAATTCCACGCACAAGTCCTAGTTCCTTCTGAAGAATCGCTAGGTCACGTACATGCGCTTCTGGCACGTCTGCAGAGACATTTTGCATACTTCCTCTACGATTCCCCGATCTGGAATTCCGAAGCATGCGATTGCCCGAGCGTGGGCGCGACGCCGACTTACTGCACGATCGTGCAAGAGCCCAATCGTGCCATCTCTTTCAACCCGTCACTCAAACCGCGGAAATAAATTGTGTGCTGCGAAATCTACCTAATTGTACCGCCAAAAACGCCCATAGCACCACATTTTGTAGTGTTCCGGTTGCTTTTTAATTTTTTAATAGCTGATGAAGACGATCAACCAAAAAGTCTTTTGGTAGATTATACTTAAACCATAAGTACTAACACGCAAAATTACCTCAAGATTCTATCGTTCTATAATTGCTCAAATTTAATGATACAATCTTGGTTGGTTGGTTGGTTGGTTGATTAGTGATTCCGGGCGCGTCAACACCTTGGATCATGAGTCCCATAAATGTAGTGTATTTTTCTAGGGAGATGGTGGTGATCTTCTCCCGCTGGATGGCGAGATCCGGTGCCGACCTACCGTCGGCTGCCGGGGTTTCCCCTAACCAGGACTCTCCCACCAGAGGGGCACCGCCCCCAGCTCTAAGCTCCAGACCAGTCTCCTGGAATATGTGGTAGTGCATGTTAGTGTAAGTGTGTGTGTAAGGGGAGATGATAGGACAAGGAAGAGAAAGGAAAGATCGCCTGTGGCCCGTTCGTTAGGTTACTGCTCCAGCATTCGCTTGTTGATCGGAGAAACCACGGAAAACTACCGATCAGAGCAGCCGACCGCTAGAATTCTTCTCCAGGCAGCGACTGAATTCGTCCTTGCCGAAAAGCTAGAGTCAAAAATCCTGTCGCCATCAGAACTCGAAGCTAGGACCACCCGGTCAGACGCGCTGCAGTGACAGTTGATGCACTGAGCTACCGCTCCCGGTTACAATTGTGGAAACGCATAAAATTATTCTATACAACAGATTATTAGTACAACTTATTATGCTTCGTAAATGTCAAACAAAGCAGTATCAGTACGCGTTGAGGTTGTAGTACCTGCATGGTTGCTTGACGAGGCGCAAAGAATTGAGAATAAAGAGCGCGGTAACAGCCATTGAAATGTGCCTGTCCCACTGTGTGTTGCCACCCGCCGGCGCGCCCGCCCGTAGCCGGCTTTCCGCGCGCGCTTCCGAGGCACAACTTCCCCGAAAGCGCGGGGCCGCGCGCGGATTAGAAGTTTGCTGCGCCGCCGCCTCTTTTCTCCGCCGCGGCGGGGCGGCGCTGTCTTGCCTTGAGCGCGGCCAGCTAGGAGCTCCTCGCCTGTTTCGTCTACTCGTGGCGACGTCATGCATCAAAACACTGTGTTCCGGGCTGTGTGGAAATTCACGCGACAGACGCGCACGAGTTAATTAGTTGTAATTTGTTAGTTACTTACAAGCAAGCACGGACGTTCATATGTAATGAGTATAATTTGTATTTAATTTGTGTTTCGTTCATAATTGACTCCATGTTCATATAAACATAAATTGAGACAGAGTCCACTAGTATAGGAAATCACATATTTGCAATGTTTGATGCCATGAAGACTGCTGTCATCTGAAAAAGCGCAAAAATCAACAATCAGAAAGGAATTGAGCGTTCTTGAGTGAGGACGTAAAGTTGGACCGAACATTTTTGTAGCAGAGATGAAATAAAACGCTTTATCAGAGTTGTTTAATTGAGTGGAGCATTTGAAATCAAAGACGTAATTGTATTGGTGGTGTATTAATTGATGGCAGTACTGTGAAAAATTAACTCTCAAGGTGGCTCACTGGTCAGTGTGCTGGCTATCCAGAACGCGATCCTGAATTCGAATCCCGGCCAGGGCAGATTATAGTGTGACATACCAAAAATGACGGACGTTTTATTTTTTATTTATTTAACATAAAGGTCGAAATGTTGTAGATATTGTAAAAGAGTTGGGTCTCTACGGTGCAGATACCCAGATGACACCGTAGCAACACGAGTTCGGGCGGGGGGACATCATAGTAACCGGTAGAGCTGTAAAGTAAACACGCAGGGTGCACCGTAACAACGCGAAAAAAACAATAGAGAGAAAATCACAGCGAGCTTTTAAGGATGGATCAGGTTGGGAATTAGGGCATTCCGACTCGCGTCGTGGTGGTGAGCGGATCGCTTGCGCGTTTTTTCTTTAGGTTAATTATCAAATCGAGACTTGTGATATTTGTTGAGAGTGAACATTGAACTTGAACTTAGAATGTTTCCGCATTAGGTGTACAACTGGAACTTGTAAAATGTACGTGTTGTACCATTCCAAACTCTGACTTGTAATAATTTCATGAGTGAACCGAAAAGTGAACTTAGAATATTTTCGCAGTGGAGTTACAAGATTTGACTTACAAATTTTATCAGTGAATTGTGAATTTCCAGGTTAGGTGATAGAAAATAATATTAGAGGGATATTATTCCGACCTGGGAAAGCAATCTGTTTGAAATAGGTGCCCAACTGGGGCGCAAGAGAAAGAGTATAGGCAGTGTTTGTAAAGTGGTTGGAGGAAGTTTCGACTTGGTCGCTGATCATCGTGGACTTCGATCAGAAGGAAGATTGGTCTACTCTACGTGGCGACGTCGAGCGACGTGCGCGCGAAGAGGCAAGAAAGGATAAAAGGTTCTATAGCGCTGTTATTGCAATAACGAAAAAATGGTCATAACCTAACGATGAATTGTAATAATCAATGATAGTTAATAACTTTGGCATGCATAATAATTTATAATTCATAGTTTGAAAGAAAGCTGATTCTCATTTGCCATTACATGCAATCTTTGAGTAAACATTTCAGAATAATTTTCAGATTCCTCGCCACTCCGTATGGATGGCAAATTGAGTTATTGGTTGCGGAGTAAGTAGCAACATTTATTTCATATAACCCGTCGACCGAGCTAGCGGGGTTGACATTTACATTTAGTAATATAGACATCTCAATAGTGTGCGTTTTCCTTGCGTATGTCCCAGTATCTGTTGATGTGTCACGTTGAGAAAAGTTCACTTCTTAGGTTGAGAAGACTAGAATACGCCGTAAGTGATGTATATGTGCTAACCTCTCGTACCAGAACCCATGACCGTAAGATCGGGACGCCGATGGCAGGCTTTGGCCCCGTTAGAGGCGGTTGTGCCAGAAAAGACAGACTGTGATATTTCAATATTTGGGGAAGTCGTCATACCTGGAGTTACTGGATTTATTATTCTTAAAGTAGTGAATCGTTTGTTCAGGACTGGACTTGAATTAAGGACTTATATCATTTTTAAACGTGAAGAAGATATGTACTACATAGGTATCGTTAGTTAAAATTGTGAATTTAGCTAGAAAATTCGTTATTTCCGTTTTAAAAAGGTACTGAAAAAATTATTTTGATTATGAATGAATGTAATTTTATATTTTGAATTTGAAAGCGTTTTAATTTAATGATATTTTCAGTATTCAATATTCAGATTTCAATACTCAATATTCAGATTTCATTATTCAATATTGAAGTTTCACTATTCAGATCTTTGGTGATTACAAGAGAATCATCATCCCTAATATTCATTCAATATATTCAACGTTGAATAAATATTTTTACTTTCTCCCATTAAGAAAATTCATTATAGTTTTAATTAATGAAAAAATGATACTCACATGCAATTACACGCGAATATTTGTTTACAGGTGTCCAGACTGACTGGCACATGTCAGGAGTTGCGCAATTTTTGCAATTGCTCGTATAAGGCTTCCACCAAACTCGCGTGAAAACTCTTCTGAAGAGGCTGATATCCGCTTCCGGAAAGCTGACATTCGCCTCCGCCCTTAGAAAAGTCCCAATTAGATCGAGCATCAAAAGCGAATGCTGCATATGGCCGCGTCTTAGCAGCAATTAGCATGAATCTCACCGCTGAATTCAATAGTTTCTAGTTGCACCCGATCACGGTAGTTCTCGGTAAAGAATGTGTATACTATTTTTTGGACTAAAAGAGTGTTTTCTGAATTATAATAAAATTTTGGATTGACGTTTTATGTACGTCATCGTATGATGCATTCTGTTATGTTCAGAAAAACCACTCACTTTCCAAACAACAAATTTATTTACACAGAAACGGAAATATTTATAATAGGTCAGAGAATCAGTTTGCCTAATGCACACTCTACCAAAACCACTGTTTCTCCAATCTACATCTCCCGCTCAGACTGCCTACACGGCTAACGTCCCGTCTTGCTCTCCTCCGCCACGGTCCTGCTCCCGTGTGTTCTCCACTGCCACGGTCCTGCTCCCGTGTGCACTCCTCTGCCACGGTTCTGCTCCCGTGTGCGTTCCTCCGCCACGGACCTGTTCCCGTGTGCGCTCCGGATCCTGACTGGCTGCTTGCTGCGAGGAGGCCCGCTAAATAGCCCGTTGGGGGCCGCGGCTCGCCGGCTGGGCCTGCCGCCGAGGATGGCGGCGAGTCACCGTCCGCCCGTTCTGGCGTGACGGCCCGCGCGCTTCCCGCCATTACGTGGCTCGGTGGCGGGACTTGCAAATGCGCGCGGGCGGTCAACACAATCGGCATATTTTTAAAAAAATTTTAGTCTAGATACCTATATATTGCAGCTCATTGCCTTTTCAAGTAAAAAAAAAATGAACACCAGAAATAAAAACAAATGATATGGAAAAGTCTTTGAAACAATGGTCACAAAATCCCATTTTAACCCCTCTACAAGTTCTTAAAAAACACACACAATTTGGAGACTATTTCGTACCTTCCAGTCGTGTTTCGCTCCGATGGTCTGTCGCCCGCCGCCTTTGTGCGCTCTCGCAGTGACAGGGGAAGCGCGGCGTCCGCAGCACCACACATGGTTCGTAGCGAAGTTGCCAGTCACTCGCACCTCTCCTAGAGGATGCTGGCGCGTCTGTACGTTCGTCATACGTGCGGAACGGCTTCATAATAATTATGATTTATTCCTGAAAATAAGCGTATATTCGGTGGCGATTTGGCAAAAAATGAATAAGTACAAATATATATATATATATATATATATATATATATATATATATATATATATATATATATATATATATATTTAAAAAAATAAGGTATTCTGCCATGGCTTCGTTTAGAGCTTCTACTGAACCGATTGTTGTATTTTTTCTTTTAAATGAAAGAATATGATCCCTAGATGTGTTCTCAGATATTGTTTGTGTTGATTCACCAACATTTACGGTGTAAATTAATTAATTAAATCATTCTTCAATAGTACGCTTATCAATAGTCAATTGTTTTCTTTCAAGTGTGGCAGTTTGTTGTAAGAGTCCATAGATGTGAGTCCATGCTGCTTGATATTTTGTTTTGATTGTTGAGATTCGTTTACAATTCGTCAAGGTTTTGTTTCAGTGTAATAATTGCATTGTGGTGTTGACAGTTTGCATGTATTTGCTTCTGTGGTGTATTTTGTACAGAACATTCGCACAGTGGGGTTTGCTCGGTTGTACTGAAGTAGTGAAGTTGTTTACATGTTATGTCGAATTCCGAATCGTTGTCCACGCGCCCCAAAAGACGCAAATGTACATTAACTGGGCGCAGGGAAAAAGAAAGTCAGCGTAGGTGTCGTGATAGACAGGTCATTTCGTTTTCTATTGGGTCATTGTCTATGAAATGTCAGTTTTGTTCTGCTTTGTACTTTCCATGTGAGGGAAATTCTGCAAACGATTTACTGTGTGTTGCTTAATTGTGAAAATAAATATACCTTCGAGCAATATGCCAGAAGAAATCAAACAGTTGTTTACACATCAAAAAACTTTAGAAATAGTATCCTTCAGTATAATAGTGCTATATCTTTTGTGCCGATGTTGCATTGCCACCTGGTCATGGGCCATACGTGTTCAAAATTTTGGGAACTCCTCATCACAGAATATCTTCATTATACCCTCAAGATCCAAATAATACAATATATTGTGAACATTAGTATGGGTACAGTATTTTACATTTATCTCAGATCTCATCGTCAAATTTTGACGGGGTCTCACTAGTATATAAATGAAAAAATTCGCCGTTTCCCGGCGCAGGATTACATCACTTTGTCTTCCTACGAAAAACTTCGTAAGATGAGAAAGTAAAAACAATACACACAAATATAATAATACAAATATACAATCCAATTAAACAAACAATATAAAAACAAAAATAAAAAATATTAGAAACAAGTAAAGTATGCACTATTCGCTCCTTCTTTACTCCATTCACACCACATCACTTAACTGTTCTTCCTTTCGCTATCCATAATTTCATTAATGATAAGCTTATACATTTTATGTATTTCCATACTTCTGTTGACCTTTCGTTTTCCTGAAAAAGTCATTGCACTTCAATGCAGTCAACACTTACGTTCTTAACAATTCTGAATCGCATAACTTACCTGATCCTGCAAAGAGGCACTAGCATTTCTGCACGTAAGTTGTTCTAGTTAACAATGTTATATCCTACCTCCTATAAACCTCAATTAATACTATAGAGAAAATTACGAAAACGCAAAACTTAAGTCAGAGCATATGTAAAAAACAAACGTTTTAATAAGACTTTCTGTGGGTTTCAGGTTATACATCACTTGGGAGTTATGAGTTAGTGAATGAAGAAGATATGACTGAAATCATGAGAGACTTGACAATTTTCCATTTTCTTCCATATCACAATCACAAGATAAAATCTTCCACGCCTTACGCAGAATTCAAACTCACAACCTCACCTTTCATACACAGTTCTGTGTAAAGCGACTGTTTCCGCTGCCATCCATTATAACTAACTTGACAATTTGTTTATGAACATTTCAAAATAAACATTTTTGGTTCAATTAATTATCGCCAAATTTTGATATTTCAATGAGAATAAACAGTCGTTAATAACGTTTGAAATGGTAAATAAACAAAAATTACAAAAACGTTTACATGTAAAATACTTTATATTGAAACACCCATGAAATTATCATTTGAGTCTCTGTAGTATTTAACGTTATGCAACCTCTTTCCTGACGGAAATGAGAAAATATTTTATCCCATTTTTAAACTTACGTACTAGGTATTGCAAGCAAGTCCGTAAGATTAAATTAAGTTAGAAATTGTTACACGTGTGGATATTGATTCATTGTTAATGTATTTCTTTACTTAATATAAAGTATATTTGATATAGGTTTTACTTCGTTATTAAAATTCCCAACCCTTGGCGCTCCTAGGACGTGTGGGACTCGACATCAAGATTTTTGTTTTGTGCTCCGATGTCGTATCCCACCAGACCAGTGGCGTAGGCTCAATGGAAGCGAGTGGCGTTGGCTCAATGGACCAGTGGAGTAGGCACAATGGTAGCAATGAATGTGTCGCATCCCCAAGTTTTTCGTCTCTTTTAAAAATTTTGTTAAACTATTTTTTTTATTCCTCAAGTACATCTCTCTGTTTCGTTTGTACTTTTCGTTTTTTCCCCATGCGCTTTCCGGTAGGCGTCGGCCTCCTTCATGGATGTGACCGACCGAGAAGCAACCTTTGGACAGCTTCGATTCATTACCGAGGTCATTGAACTCTCACCATGAGCTGTGTGCAAGCTGCGAAGTTTCGGCCGACGGTGATGCGACGCATCTGTCGCATCTCGGACTTCTCATTGGCGCTTCTGTATTCCCCCTCCCAAAGCTTCGCCATCACCTCCCAGGGGTCACGTGCTAACGACTGTGGCTTCCATAGCGGGTTGGCGGAGGGGGAATTTGACCACACTACACATGCCTGCGCGTATTATTGTTTTGTTTATTATCGTCAGAGCAAGCACTGCACAATTAGCCATTCTCAAAGATTGTCAAAGAAGGTACAGTAGGTATGTACATCGTAATATGGGTAGACCCCTTAATTGGTCTACCTTGTTTAATCCGTAAAACTGATCGCAATTTGATTCGGTGGTGTAACGGTCAGCGTACCGGACTGTTGTACCCGAGTTTGCGGGTTCAATCCCGATCGAAGCCGTGGATTTTTAAGGGCGAAAAAATCCTTTGTACGCCTTCCTTCGGAGGGGAAGTAAAGCCGGCTGTCCCATGTTAGTAGATTTACTGCATGTAAAAGATCCTCAAGCCTAAAAGAAGCCTCTGAGCAAAATTGAGATCCGCCTGTTTCGTCGCCCAAGATAATACCTCCTTTCTCCGGTAGGTGGTGAAAGGAGCGTAGCGAAATTTGCGTGGTTAGACGGAAGAGCGGGCCTGATGGCCCGAGTCTCGCCACGTAAAATAAGGCATTAACTAACAAACTAACTAACTAATCGCATCCCCATGCTCGCTAAGCAGGAGACGCCACCGCACCAAATACGACCTTTCTCTCATTTCGCGCCTCCCAATGCCATGATATTTTTGCTTGTTGGAACTTGCAAAAGAAAACAGTTATCGTTACCGTTAAAAATAAGTTTTCTATAATTTGGCAACGAAAATATCTAGTTTTCGAAACGTTAATCTCTCGCTTTTTTAAAAACAGAAAATTTTTGGCAGAAAAACTTTTTATTACAGGGCTCTGGTAACGAATAAGTCGATTAATTCAGTTCCAAAATTTAGAAAATAGTTCTGTAGTAGCCAAAATCCATATTTTGTGTATTCGTGTTATCGAAAAATCGAATGACGGCAAAACGTCTCTTCGTCCTCTGTGAACAACGCTAACGGCTAAACCGTTTAGCCGATTATCTCCAAAATTGATGTTCCACAATCGATCTGTTTGATTCTGCAGCCACTTTAATTAGATACCGATATTTTAATTTTTGGAGGTTCTCTTTTAACATGAGTCCTTTGGAACATTTTCAAAATTTTCAAACAAATGGTTCAATAGTTTAAATGTTGTTATTGAATAGTGTGAAGGATGTTTAAGAGAATGATGCAGGTCTAATTTTCATCGAAAACTGATTTTTCGAAAATTGTAAGCCAAATTTTTTCTTTCAATTTCTGGTAGAGTTAGTGCCAAACAAATCCTTCACAATGACATAAACGCCATACTACACTATTTTTTTCAAAAATAAAAAAAAACTTTTTGACTTGTCTCTCACGTCGGTAATATTTACGTTAAAAATGATTTCTTCACATTTTTATATTTATGAGTATATGTGCTTTAAATAATGTCAAATAAAGTTTCTCGAAAACTTAACTCTTTTCTATAAAAATGAGCCCAAAATTCCGCATTTTCAGAAACGCTCCAAAAGCCATTTTCTCAAAAATCGGCCGAATTTTTTTCTTCAAATTTTTCCAATAGATAGTGCTAATTGACTTTTTAATATGTGTAATATTCATTTTGGTGCATACATTTTTTTCTAAAATTACACAAATGTTTTTTAAATACCTCTCACGCCGTTAATATGGACATTTTCATCTATTTGCATGCATCATTACATTTGTGAGTTGAAGTGCTTCAAATGATTTCAAATGAACCTTTTCTAAAACTCAATAGATTCCTGAGAAAAAGAGCTTCAAATTTCGCATTTGTAGTAATGTTTAATCACCATTTTCATAAAAACCGCTTAAAATTTTTCACTGAACGAGCTTTTACTCTTCTTTAATATTCTTGAAGTAATAAATCGGTTGTACTACTAGGAAAGCAAAAAGTTGAGAAAATATCAAATAAATGTACTTTGCGTGACGATAGATGGCAGCTAGCCAGAAAATGGAGCAAGACCACACCAAGTAAATTAGAAAACTTTATTACGAGAAATTTTGTTCTATTCTGTAGCACATCTAGTTTTAAATTTTAGTGTGTTTTACCACCCCCTCTCAGGGTAACTGTTTGGAGACATCTAGCAACACTGTCGCCGGCTGCATTAAGAGAAACTAACTTCCGCAAGAACGGTGGCGGCGGTGGTTGTTACTGACATACAGATTTTTTCCCGTGACTTTGACCGTGGCCGAGGCGGCACGATCCGCAATTTCGCGCTTCAGAATTCGATAATTAAAAATCTCCGGAGCACCGCGCCTCGCCCCTCCACTGCAACCCTCCCGCGCAGTCGGAAGCGCTCTGTTAGGCGATCGATGCGGACGGGCACATTTTGGAAACAAACTTCGCTTCAGGCGACTTGGCCGCAGGACTTTCCGCACTCGAGGGCAAGTTTTTGTCTGTTAGTGCCACCGGTAGACCTGGTATGAGGACGAATCAACAAGTTATACTTCCATTTTATATCCATTTATGAAACCATCTGAAGGTAGCATAGGTAACATGGCAGTAACATACCATGTAAGTTCACTTTTCCACATAGTCTGCAAGAGACTGTAAACATTTCTCTGAACGGTCAACCAGCTTTTCGATTCCGGATGCGTAGAAATCACCTCCAGCGATATGTAACCACTTGGAGACAGCTGCTATTACCTTCTCATTATTTCGGAATTGTCGTCCACCGAGATCCCTTTTCAGCTTACCGAATACATGATAATTGCGTGGCACCAAGACTGTACTGTATGGACGATGTTCCCATACCTCCCACTTCAATCGCTGCAGCAATTCGGACGTTTATCGGGCCGTGTGAGCTGTTCCGTTATCGTGCAACAAATTCTCACCGGCGCTCAATTTCCTCTGTCGCTTTTCTTTAATTGCCTTACGCAACCAGTTTGACAATACAAATGCACCTCCAATTTGGAGTGAACACCCAGATGACGCGCCATTCAGCCTAGCCCGTTCTGCACACACAACACGGCGGGATACCGCACCAACCTTTCTATCGGACTTGTCAGCACTTGCATTTTTTAATAGCTTGCCACGGTCATGACACAGAGCGTGTTCTCGAGGCGAGCTAGTGTAACTTACTTTTTGATTCACCTACGTATATCATCTTGATTTTAAAGCTTCTCTGTAATGACTTTATTAACCGGAACTTTTATATTTTTGATTAAGGAAACGTTTGCTCAAATTTTGAAGTATTCCATGGATTTGTATCAACTGTTATTTGTGCAGTTAACTTCCCTTTCTCTCCTACAACCAGAAGTCTACAGAGATGATAGATAAGGTTTTATTATAGATTGAAGTTTCTGCGACTTCAATGATAACACACTAGCTTCATGTAAAAATACGTTGTTTTGTTGATTATTTAACTCTTGAATGCTATTCTTGTTTCTGTGAGGTACACAGCGAATTCTTTCTTTAACTGTTAGCGCGGCTGGAGGCGTGGGGTCCCGTTTCCCCACCTATCTTCCTAAATTGCTGTTCGCCAAACATTAGTATAATGCAATCTCCTGTGATGTGAAAGTCATTGTGGTCAGCAGCAAGTGTGTCTCTCAGATAGGCCTGCAAATTCGTCAGTCTTTTTGATCAATTGTTATTTTTGGTTCGCACTATTTTGTGATTTTATTCTAATTATGCTCATTTTAAATGGTGAATCAATTACTAGTTTTTCTGGTTCGTACAAATGATGTTCTCTTCAAATATACTGGCGCTTGTGTCTGAGTTAAATAATATTTATGTAGTTTTTCTTTCATTACTGCATAGGATGAAATGACTAATTGTTTCGTGTTTCCGGGCGTGTCAACTGCTTTGGTCATTAGTCCCGTTAGTGTAGTGCACGTTTTTTCTCGAGATATGGCGGTGATCTCCAGCTAGATGGCGAGATCCGGCGCCAACCTACCGTCGGCTAGTGGGATTTCCCCCTATCTAGGACTCTTCCACCAACGGGACACCACCCCAGTCGGGACAAGCTCTAAGCTCCCAACCGGTGTCCCGGAATATGTGGTAGTGTAGTGCATGTTAGAGTAAGTGTGTGTGTAAGGGGAGAGGATGGGACAAGGAAGAGGAAGGACAGATTGCGCGCGGTCCGTGGCCCGTTTGTTAGGGTACTGCTCCAGCATTCGCCGGTTGTTGATCGGAGAAACCACGGAAAACTACCGATCAGAGCAGCCGGCCACTAGAATTCTCCTCGAGACAGCGACTGAATTCGACCTAGCTGAAAAGCTAGAAAAACAATTATTTGATATGAATTACTCGAATGATGTTGCAAGAGATCAACAAATGTTATTTGATGGCATAGTGTGACCATCCGTTTCCCCCGAAGCCTCGGAAAGCGGGTCACATTAATGTCCTGAACAAGAGACCAGCTGTTTGAACGCGCGCCAACGCGGAATGATATGAGAAGGTAACAATTACCTAAAGAGATCAATAGAGATCGCCACGTTAGATCGGGCGAGCCCTGTAGTTGACGGAGAAAAAGTCGTTCTTTCTCTAGACAACAGCGGACCAGTTCGGACGTGCCGACCACAAGACGGGAACTTGTGCTGCAACGGACTACAGGAAGGCATTCTATGAAAAACTCTTCAAGAAGACTAGAAGAGTTTATTTTTTTCTCTCGTTAATTTCGTTTATCGTCGTAATAGTGGCTCTTGTAAATCTGTAGTGCTCAATTTAAAAGAATTCGTCGCCAATACAATTCTATCTGAGCATACGAAAAGAGTTTCAACTGAATACGAGACGGTGGGCACGTGCTGGTGAACAACGAGACTTCGACGGAAGAGCGAGCAGTTCTGTGGAGGGGACGGCGTCCTCAGACCGAGGTTGGTTACTTCAAGGCCGCGCCGCTGGGAGCTTCGCATCGCACCCGAGAAGCGAAAACGTAAGGTCGTGCCTAGCGAACAGTTTCTAGATATTGGAAGGAAAGTTTAGGTTGCAGTCTTGGCGTAGAAAAGAGGGGGGAGACGTATTTGTCATACTTAACGATAAGAAAAGTATAATTACAATTTCTTTCCACCCCTAGCACGCGAGTAAAGAATCAACCTTTTCTTTCAAAAGAAAATTGGAAATGTACAGTTATAACTGGTAAAACTAGAAAATGAAGGAGTAATCAGTTACAGATATTCTCAGAATTGTTTTGTTGAAAGAGAGAGTAATTTATTACGGACAAGATCAATTCAGAATTGTCAGACTTGATTTTTAAGTAGAATTTGTTAATTTGTAAAAAGTAAACATTTCTAAACCTTTCTCATGATTGAAGAAAGTAGTAACTGAAATTGAATGTTCAGAGAGAGAGAGAGTAAGAAACCTTGTATATAGTGACTAGTGTGTTTTGTGTTTTTTTTCCTTTCAGCATTTTATGATCAGTGTGTATTTAAATTATCTTCTGATTGGTTCGTGTAATTGTAATAACAGCAAAACTTTTATAGAATATATTTGAGTGTGTGAAAAGTGATTCTCCTTGTGTTATTTAAGTAATTGCATCCAATCCACAACGTTGTGCACGACCCTGAACCCCGCCATTCTTCTTATAAATTTTTTTTTTGTTTGCGTCCACCCAGAAAACCCCCCATTCTGAGCTAGTCGGACGGGTGGGTCGCAATAGATTAGGATGGTAAGAGGAATCTGTGACAGCGATAGAGACTTAAAAACTTGTAAGCATTGTTTATACCTGAATCTTTGCGAATTTGCTTGTGTTGATGGGTATGACACAAGAAAATCAGAGAAAGAAAAATGTATGGCTAATTTGTTCTGTATGCTTTATTATTTAGACTATTTTCCATTTAGACTTTATTATTGCAGAATGTTCCTTATAGTGTAACACAAATAAATAATCATTTATTACATCTAACGATATATTTACGTAATATTTTTTACAAGAGTTTTACTACCCATTTTGTACAATTTTGTTATTAAAAGGATAGAAGGAGGTTTACATTTAGTTATTTACAATATTTCCCCAAAATATTAATATAAAAAGCCGAAATATAATAGAATTTTTGCCATGTTTCTGCCAGATACAAGGATAGCAATAACGCAAGTTTTTCGAGGGTCGTAATCGAGTGTTATGTTGAAAGAAAAGTGTTGTTAATTGTACACACGTATAAGGAAAATTCCAGGCTGATTTACTAAGCCTTACGAGCGTGCGAGGGCTCCAACGGTGGCACGACGACAGTTGCAACACCCTCTGCGCCTACTCGCATGTGGAAATGTACCGGCATTGGGTGTACCGGCATTATTTACTAAATACTATTCATACAGCATCAGCCAGAATCATTACGGAATTATACAAATCCTCATGCTGACTTTCTTACTTGTAAAGTATGCGGGTCACTAGAGGCCACAGTGAAACTAAGTGTTACACGAAATTGTGGATTTATGAGGGTTAACCTCCCGTTTTGTGTTACAGATAAGTTAAGAGTAAAATATTTTCTGCTGCTTAAATGTTTCTATACAATTAGAGGCTGTTCTGTCCATCAAAAATAAAAATAATATTTATTTTAATTATGATTTATAATGCATTAGTTTAAAATTTATTGTATAATTTAAAAATATATCTGTAGCAAGTAATTTACTTCAGGTTATATGTAAATGACTCCTATTTTAATCAGTTTTTTTGTCCAGTTTCTCTGATCAATTCAGCAAATGCTGAGATGCCCGTGCCCCCATTTTGCTGCTGAACATAAATGTAGCTGCACTACGTGCACGTTTTCTTGAGCTCTCGTTTTGTTAGTTGTGGTAAGAGTATATATGAGGTTATTGGTTTCGTTTTGTTAACATTACTAAAAAATCAAATCTGCAGTTTGTTTACCGATAACAATAGGTTTTTTAACTTCGGAGCGAGAATGTCTAGTTTACAAGTGTTGCTACTTTGCTTTGATGCAGATAGTACTTCTCTCTTATACGTCACATGTAGTTTTTTTACTCCCATTGAATAATTCTGTCATTTGATGGCTGCAACCTGTTATATAATGATACTCATTACAATTCAGATTTCTTATGACACATGTTTTTTTATCTATCAAATAAATGTATAAAGCAAGTATTTACGTTAATTAATCTCTGAGAATCGTTCTAGTAAATGTTTTGTTCGATTGTGAACATTAAATTTGCATTTTATGTTAAACTATACTTATTATGTTTGTGAAGTTGACACCTCCAGAAAAAGAAAAAAAAGCGAAAATAGAAAACAAACTGTTTTCAATGAGTGGTCTTTTGGTTAATGTAAATATATTCATTTAGTTAGTTAAAATTTAACCATTGTATTCCCTTGCAGGCGGACTATTAAACTAAAGCCACCCGCATCAGAACAGGGTAGGAAGGTGTTCGCTACGTGGCCTTTGTTGAATCTTTCATGTCAATGCCATGAAATTGAGTAAAAGCCAATGCAAAAGTTCATTGTCAGAAATAAATCAAATCAAAAATAGTAATATATGCTTCCTAATCTGCTGGATATATTGTATATAAAGATACCTTCTTAGTCACGAATCTTTCTTTGTCTATTACGTCGTATACATAATCTTCTAGAACCATGTGGGAGAATTAATGTCATTCCGTAAGAAATAAAACGTAATATTGCTCCATAAATATTTTCATTCTGAGACAATTAATCTTTCATTTGAGAAACTTGCTACAAAACATTCTGCTTCCGATTCGACATTTAAGAATTGAATTAAATCTCGAAAAACGTGAAATATTTATTAAAACATCCAATATAAATGACTACATAAAGAGCTGAAAAAGTTTCAAAACTCAAACAATACGCCTTTTTCAATTCTCCTTTTGTGACAAATCATTTCTCCGAAACGCACTCTCCATAAAGATAATATTTAGAAGTCCCCAGGGAAATCTCTGAAAGCAGCCTGTATATCTTCCTCGAAAGTCCTTTACTAAATGGGCGAGGAGAGTTTAGCCTTGTTCTTTCAGTAAAAATTCGACGAAAGCTCCATTTTCTCATTTCCCACCACGCTTAAGAAGTTGTGTCCACAAAAAATTAATTAGCGAACGATCAACTTCCTGCCATCAAGAGAAGGGGGAGAAGGCGTTGCGAAGTATGAAAAAAATTTCGGTGCATATGGAAGAGTTCTCTTCGATCCTTACATACCTCCGTAGAGTAAATGGAATTACATTACAATTAAAATTAAATTAAAGAACCTTCTCCTAGCGAGAAAAATCGCAACTCACTGCAAATGTAATTATAGTAGAAGCTTAAAACTTAGGTTACGTCCCGTGTTCTTCTATACAAGTTTGATGTGACCTTCTATTCAGAAATCTCTAGAACTGAGGGGTGAGAGAATTTGTGAAGTACAACTTTAATATGTTTTGTTCTTCTTGCTGAATTGTCCGCGAGAATAATTATAAGATAGGTTTAAATATTACATCAAGGACAAAGTGCCATAAACCCACTCTCTAATTATTCTTATTTCTGCTTCCTGGGAGTGCACTCAGCGCACATTTATGCTTCATACAAACATTTTATTCTTAGCCTTCAGCTCTGTGTTATCTGACAGAGCTGGATTCTTGCACTTCTCTTCTCGCCTGTGTGAAACAATAGCGTTTCTCATAAATCCAAAGTCACTCACCTGAACTAGCGAGCATCATCCAATCAATCGTGACTGCCAGATTGAATGTTCTGGAATCATTAGAGTATTTAATTCGATGAGACAATCTGTTCTCACATTCGTAATATCTCTAAAGCATTTCGTCACATAAAAATGCGTTTATAATGAGAATCGAAGAATTCTCCGTTGTCTGCAGACTTTTGTATGTGCCACGTAAAGTTTTATTGCCTTTTTGTAAATAGAAGTCCTATTTTAGGCAGTTTTGGAATTATCACTAATGTCATGATAAAGTATCGTGACCGGCCGCACATGATTGAATGTGCCGCCACAGGAGCACGTCAGGGGGCGTTACCGCCCCTGGCGGCAGCGGCCAGCAGCAAGCGCGGGCCAGCGGTGCGCGGCTGAGTGCGGCCGCCACGCCTGAGCGAGCGGGGCGAGATTCGACCCGCCCCTTTTACACAGCCAGTCGGCGGGCCTACGGCCCGGGGGGGCTATAAAACCTCGACGCGGAGCTGAGGCAGCAGTCAGTGAGTGAGCGAGCGAGCAGCGGTGAAAGTGCGTCGAGACAGTGTTTAAGTGGTGGTTACGGTGAAGTGCGATAGACTACGACAACAGCGCTACGACAACGGACTCTTCTTTCTGGTTACTTGGTGGACTCGGCATACCTTGGTACATCTTCTGGACTTACGACAACACGGCTTCGTCTCTGTACCAATTCTTCAGGATATCCGGCACTATAGCTTTGTACTTGGTTTTTGGCAATAAATTGTTTATTGAACCTTTGTGTTTGTAACTTGGACACTTCAAATTGGCGACGAGGAGAAAACAACGACATGGAGTCCGAACAAATAACAACTTTAATTACGCTGATGCAGCAACAGATGCAGCAACAGCAACAACAGATGCAGCAGCAGCGGCAGCTGGCGGAAGCACAGATACAACAACAGCAGAAGCAGCTCGAGTTGCAACAACAGCAGATGCAGCAGCAACAGCAACAACAGATGCAACAACAGCAGAAGCAGCTCGAGCTACAACAACAGCAGATGCAGCAGCAGCAACAACAGGCTGATAGGCAGATGGCGGCATTGTTGGAGGCGGTCAGTGCCCGCTCCCCTCCACAGTTCCCTGGTTTCCGGCCGGACGCAGAGGAATGGGCCGAGTACATACACAGGTTGGAGCAGCACCTACTGTGTTACAAGGTAGGAGACGCAAAAATGAAAAAGGCGTTCTTTTTGAGCTGCGTAGGTAACAAGGTGACCAACCTAGTGAAAAAACTGTTCCCAGAGAGAGAAATATCGAGTGTCAAATGGGCAGAAATGCTAGAGAAGCTCAACAATTACTTCAACAAAGTGCCTCATGTGGTAGCAGCTAGGTTCAAATTTTTTCAGTGCAGAAAAAGTGAGGGGCAAACACACAGTGAGTGGATTACAGAGCTAGCCGGGCTGGCGCGGCATTGTCAGTTCAAGTGCCCGCCATCAGATAAGGAAGTGTCATACGCGGAGACTTTAATAAGGGACATGGTAGTGCTACACACACCGGAAGAGAAAATTAGGTTTCAAGCCTTACAAAGTGATAACCCTTCATTAGAGGAAATACACAATCTATGTAAGACGTACGAGATGACTTGTGAGACAGCTCGCCAGATCGCAGCAGAATCGCACTTGCACCACATCAAAAACAGTGGGTCGGTACGCAGCGGAAAGACGGCAAAAGAATACGAGACCGACAGTGACTCCAGTGAGTATAGTGACAGTGCCGGGAAAGGTTACCGCAACAAAGGCGGCAACCACTGTGAGTGGAGGCGTAACCCCCGACCCAGCGGCAAACCAGTGTTCAAGAGAGCCAGTGGCAGTGGAAGTGACAGTGACAGTGTGCAAAGAAAGAAGTCGTGTAAAAACTGTGAGAGGTTACATGCAAGAGAACAATGTAGGTTCAGAAACGCGCAGTGCTTTTGGTGCAAGAAAGTGGGCCACATTAGGGAAGTATGCGGAAAAAAGAGGCACGCGGAGCGGTACAAGAAACAAGAGCAAAACATGGAAATCGATATGATCAGTCAAGTGCTCGATACCAGCAAGCAAGATAAACTAATGGTCAAAATTGAGTTGGGAAAAGTGCCGGTGAATTTCCTGCTAGATACAGGGGCCGCGGTAACACTCATCAATTTAGAAACCTACCGGCGGTTAGGGGCACCCAGGTGTCAGAGGGTGCAGAAAGGCTTGTACGCTTTCGGCAGGACCCCAATTAAGGTGTTGGGGAAAGTGTCGCTAAGGGCAGCTTACAAGAAGAAGCAGGCTGATATTGAAGTGATCGTGGTGGACCGCTACGACGTGACGAACATTTTGGGCCTCGACTCCTTTGATAAACTCGGGTTTGGAGTAATTGACTCAGTGAACCAGGTCGCGAAGAACGAAGAAACACAGGTCGTCGGGAAGCTAGAACAAGAGTTTCCAGAAGTGTTCTCTCCCGGGCTCGGGGAATGTAAACACTTCCGAGCAAGCATCCAGTTGAAGGAGGGGCACAAGCCACGCTTTTTCAAAGCAAGACCAGTCCCGTGGGCCCTCAGGGAAAAAGTAGCCGAAGAGCTGAGACGGCTGCAGGCGGACGGTGTTATCACTCCAGTATCAACAAGCCAGTGGGCCACGCCGTTGGTCGTGGTAAAGAAAGCCAATGGTTCGATTAGATTGTGCGGTGATTTCAAGAGTACTGTGAACCAACAGGTAGAAGTAGAGCAATATCCAATCCCGAAGCCGGAAGATCTGTTCTATAAATTGTCTGGTGGACGACAATTCTCAAAAATTGACTTACGGGACGCATACCTACAGCTGCCACTCGACCAGGAAGCCAAGGAAGTTTTGGTGATTAACACCCCGTTAGGACTCTTCAGATATAACAGGCTGCCATTCGGCGTGAATTCCGCAGCCGCACTGTTCCAGCGCTGTCTAGAACAGTTGACAGCAGAGCTGAAGGGCTGTTGTAACTACCTGGACGATATCATAGTCACGGGGAGCACGGAAAAGGAACACGAGGAAAACTTGAAGAGTTTATTTAAGGTGCTCCAAGACAATGGTTTGAGGGTGAACAAGGCCAAGTGTGAATTCTTTAAGGACCAGGTAGTGTTCTTGGGGCACGTGCTGGATAGCACCGGCATTTCACCCACTAGCCAGCACGTAGAAGCCATCCTACGGCTGCCACCGCCGGCAGACGTGAAGCAGCTGCAAGCATTATTGGGAAAAGTGAACTATTATAACAAGTTCATTAGGAATTTTTCTACTATCGCAGCTCCACTAAACAAGCTGAGGAAGAAAGGAGTGAAATTTGTATGGTCCCAAGACTGCGAAAGAGCTCTGAGCCGGTTGAAGGAAGAACTAGTGAAAACAGTTAAGTTAAATCATTTTGTGCCGGGTAGGCTCACCACGGTAGCAGCGGACGCCTCTGAGTATGGTCTTGGGGCGGTGTTATCGCAGAAGGACAGCAATGGGGTGGAGAGGCCTATTGCGTTTGCGTCAAAATCCCTCAACAAACATCAAAGAAATTATTCGCAAATTGAAAAGGAGGCGTTAGGAATAATCTTCGCGGTGAGAAAGTTCAACGATTATTTATATGGCAGTAAATTCCATATAATTACTGACCACAAGCCGCTAGTGCAACTATTTCACCCTGGAAAGCGGATCCCGGAGAGCACAGCGAAGAAACTGCAAAGATGGGCGCTATTCTTGTCAGACTACAATTACCAGATCCACTTCAGGAGCACAACGCAGCACGCCAATGCGGACGCTTTATCCAGGTTGCCAGGAGGTCCGGACCTGGAGTTCGACAAGCTGGAGGAAGAGTGCCTCCAGATTGATACGGAAGAATGCCTGGTACTGTCGGAGTTCCCATTGGGAGCCAGAAGAATCGCGCAGGAGACGGATAAGGATCCAGAGCTGCGGGCAGTGAGGAATTATGTTAGGGAAGGCTGGCCACTTAGGTGCTTGAGGAGCAATGCATCCTGGTATAACAAGAAGGACAGGTTGACTTGCAAGGCAGGAGTGTTGCTATTAGCCGGAGAGGAATTTACGAGAGTCGTCATCCCGAAGGTACTAAGGAAGACCGTATTGGACCTCCTCCATGAGGGACACTGGGGGGTGGTCCGCACGAAGCAGCTGGCGCGTCGTCACTGCTTCTGGGAGGGGATGAGCTCCGACATCGTACAGTTGCTCAAGAGATGTGAGGCCTGCCAGTTAAATCAGAGCGCACCGAGGAAGGATTTGGTTCCCTGGCCTGAGCCTAGTGAGCCGTGGGAACGGGTACACGTAGACTTCGCGGGCCCATTTTGGGACAAGATGTGGTTGGTCGTAGTAGACGCCAAGTCTAATTACCCATACGTAGTGGAAATGGCTAACACCACGTCGACTCAGACCATCAATGCGCTAGAGAGAATTTTTGTGACCGAGGGGCTACCGGTCACGTTGGTGTCAGACAACGGAACCCAATTCACATCCCAAGAGTTCGCGAATTTCTGCGCGAGCAATGGGATCCAGCATGTCTGCGCACCGCCGTTTCACCCACAATCGAATGGGGAAGCGGAGAGGTTCGTGAGAACGTTCAAGACAGCCATGTCGAAAGCGCGCGCAGCAGGTACGCACAGGTCCAGAGCGCTGCTGCGGGTCTTGGTCACCTTCCGCACCTTGCCAGGCGCGGACGGCAGGAGCCCTGCCGAGGTACTTCACGGGAGACAACCGAGAACGTTGTTGTCACTGCTAAGCCCGGTGGATCCTTACAGGTCGGTAGGAACGCAACCAAGATTCCAGGTGGGTGATATGGTATATTGTACCTCTTTTAAAAAATGCCCAGCTTGGCTCCCGGCATAGTAACGGCAGCAAAAGGGAACAGGACATACCTAGTCCGCACAGAGGGTAGGGTAGTGACACGCCACCAGGGGCAGTTGAGACCCCGGGTAAACCCCAGCAGGGTGGATTCACTCCCCAAGGTATCACAACAAGAGTTCTATAAGAAAGTGATGAGGGAAACCATTTACATCCCGCAGGAGACAGCCGCCGCAGGGACCAGCGGCCAGGACCCAGCAGAACCCCCACCAGAGGAGGTCAGCGAGCCAGGAGGAGAAGGCGCAGTGGAGACACCCAGGGCGCAGTTGCGCCCCCGGAGGAGCACCAGGAGGGTGCGTTTTGCGCCGTATACGACGCAATTGGGCGCGGAGGGTGTCGTGACCGGCCGCACATGATTGAATGTGCCGCCACAGGAGCACGTCAGGGGGCGTTACCGCCCCTGGCGGCAGCGGCCAGCAGCAAGCGCGGGCCAGCGGTGCGCGGCTGAGTGCGGCCGCCACGCCTGAGCGAGCGGGGCGAGATTCGACCCCGCCCCTTTTACACAGCCAGTCGGCGGGCCTACGGCCCGGGGGGGCTATAAAACCTCGACGCGGAGCGGAGGCAGCAGTCAGTGAGTGAGCGAGCGAGCAGCGGTGAAAGTGCGTCGAGACAGTGTTTAAGTGGTGGTTACGGTGAAGTGCGATAGACTACGACAACAGCGCTACGACAACGGACTCTTCTTTCTGGTTACTTGGTGGACTCGGCATACCTTGGTACATCTTCTGGACTTACGACAACACGGCTTCGTCTCTGTACCAATTCTTCAGGATATCCGGCACTATAGCTTTGTACTTGGTTTTTGGCAATAAATTGTTTATTGAACCTTTGTGTTTGTAACTTGGACACTTCAATTTTAATAGTGTGGTAACCTCCAAGAACACGAATTGTAATTAATCAAATAGCTTCCAAATTAATTATAAACTGTACCTATTTACCGAAGCTTGAACAAAAAATCTGGTCCGCGCGACAATTGCTCATTGCACGAAGTTGTGTTCCGTGCGTGAGAACGACCTTGTTGGACGTTCTTAAGTGCATACTTGCTACTAGTAAAATCTCCGCCTCTTTCTGTGCGGCACCGGGCGAATGCCGGAGCAGTACCCTACCAAACGGGCCACGGACCGCGCGCGATCTGTCCTTCCTCTTCCTTGTCCTATCCTCTCCCCTTACACACTTACACTAACATGCACTACACTACCACATATTCCGGTAGACCGGTCGGGAGCTTACAGCTTGTCCCGGCTGGGGCGGTGCCCCGCTGGTGGCAGAGTCCTGGTTAGGGGGAAACCCCACTAGCCGACGGTAGGTCGGCGCCGGATCTCGCCATCCGGCGGAGGAAGATCACCGCCATCTCCCGAGGAAAAACATGCACTACACTAACGGGACTAATGACCAAAGCAGTTGACGCGCCCGGAAACACGAAAAAAATCAATCAATCAATCTCTGTGCGGGCAAAAATCTACCAGTCGACCAGGCTGTAGGGTATCGGCACTTCAAGCCACATTATTTATGTAAAGTGTTTGTGTGTCTCACAGACGGTGCATTTCATGCGAATACATGTTATTTACTTGTAATCATATTTTTGGGTGGGCGAGGGAGTGTGGACGTTGTGCGAAGGATTACACAACCCACGTCCCATTCGCATTACCCTACTGTGCTATCTTAGGGCTCTGGCTAGTGTAATATCACCTTATAATGCAGTCCATTTATCCATTTGCTCATGTGCAATGCGAGGATAGCGGCGTACCAGACAACATGCATTTTCAATGTTTTGCTTGATTGCAACTAAATTCTCGTAATCAAAACCTTTAAATTCTGACGTTAAACACTTGCTACATTTTATGTGATAATCTTGTGGGTCAATTTGTATGGTTAATGGAGGATCTACAAAATTAAATCACTAATATTCATTCCATCCTTATTTAAATCAGATCAGGCACATATTTGCCCACAACCACGGAGAAGCGTCTAATCTCACAAATGATATTCTGATTATTGTGATATTCTCATTCTGTGCTATTCTGTTTTCAAACACAAGAACGATGCTATTTAGAGAAATCGTGAAAAACCTCATACACGTTAAGTGACTCTCAATCATAGTAGTAATTTTCGTAAATATCGGTTTATTGAACAATTGCACGTGTTGCAGTGAAAATCCAGAATTAGCAAGGCGTGGGTACTCACGGTCAATGTCTGAAGTCTACGCTAGCACACATGTCGAGTGAGCGGTCGAGAGTTTAGAGAATATGAAGTATCCAAATTAAACACAATTTATTGACAAAACCAGGTACAAATCTGTAGTGCCGAATATCCAGGAGAACTTGCCAAGAGACGTAGCCGTGTTGCCGTAAAACCAGGAGATGTACCACGATATGCCGAGTCACCAAATAGCCGAAAAAGGAAGTCCGAAATCGTTGCGCAGTTTCCGTCGTCTCTCGTTCTCCACACAATAACACTACTCTATCACCAGCTCGTCACAATAACACGGTCGCTCACTCTCTCTGCCTCAGCTCCGCGCCGAGGCCGTTTTATAGCTGCCCCGGGCCGTAGGCCCGTCGACTGGCTGTGTAGTAGGGGCGGGGTCGAGTCTCGCCCCCCTCGCTCAGGCGTGGCGGCCGCACTCAGCCGAGCACCGCTGGCCCGCGCTGGGTGTTGTCGACTGCCGCCAGGGGCGGTAACGCCCTGCTGTGGCGGCACATTTAATTATGTGCGGCCGGTCACGACAGAATATCACCGCTGGGGCGGCGCACTTCTGTTAGGCGTTTCTTCGTTGAGGAAAATCCCCACGTCGAAGTGTAGGTCGGCGATAGATATCGCCATCCAGCGAGGGAAAATCACAACCACCTTCGGGATACTGCACTAAACTTACGGGACTAACCTTTGACGCTCCGGAAACACTAATCAATCAATCCAGTCGGTTGCTTGTTACTTTTCGCTACCTCTTCGCCACCCTATTTCTTAGGCTGGTGTGCGATTTAATTGTGGTGTTCTTTATGTCACTTCAATCTTTTTTTAGAATAATTTATCTTGGCCATCAAAGAGATACTAGTCTTCTTAAGTCGTAATTGGACATTTAGTTCGGGAACACTACCCCAGCTCTCTGAGTGTCCAGTGCTTTGCAATTTCAATCTGGGCTTTTCAGTGTCTAAAAATCAACTTTAAATTATCTTAAATTATTCAACTTATACTCTTTGTGCTCTTGAGTCTATGAAATATTGAATAACCCCCAAATATCAAGCGATAAATGAAATAAGATTAATTGAAGAAGAACAAGAAAACCAGCTTACAGACGACCCCTCGGATCGAAAGAAATTTCTCAAATACTCAGGAAGAATTTCAACCAGCATAAGTCGTCGCAGAAAATGACTATTGGGACGAAAATGGGTAGGACACCTACGTAAAATACATTGTTTATTGAGCACAGCACAATTCTATACATTATAGTACTACGAATTATGAATTAGCTTAATTAAACATGTGAACTGAAGTTGTTGTTTCCGCTCCTCTGCTCGTTCTAAACCGATCATTTGCGAATATTTTTATTCTCAGATTATTTCCTTCCTTTTTCGTATATTTTCTGAAAACAGATACTTTCTGGGCATTGCTGATGTTTGAGGTTGAGTGTCGAGAGTAAAAACCAAGGAGGTTATAATATATGGAGGTGACATCGGACCAAGAAAGTAAAGCCGATCGCTGGTGTGTCTGCCATGTTTTATTGACCAAAACATCAGAGTGCTTCTCGGTGTATAGTTTCTTTCAGTTTTTTACGTTCCACTGTGTTTGTGTGTATTTTTATAAAATTATTTGTTTTTTTTAATAATGTCACAAATGTAAACATTGAAATAAATCAAACAGTTCATCTGCAAAAAATATTTTGTATTATTTGTTTCCCTTAGTCGTGAAAAAAATAAAATGTGTTACCTCTTTGAATTGCCTATTTCTTAGATCTGTAAGAAATTTTATATTAATTACACATATTTATTGTTTTTTCGAATAAAATAATGAATTTGAATTTGAAATATATTTGTTTTAAAATATGTTTAAATTGATTTGGTTTCAGGAAAACTAAATTTGAGCAGATTTATAATTTTATTCTCGTCTATGAATTTCACACGGTTTCATTATTGAATCCTGAACGTTTCTGTTTAGGGCAATTTGAATTAAAACTTTTTATTGAATTTACTCCGGCAATGGCTATTGAATTTACTACGGTTTGGTTACTATATCCTTTCAGAATTTTTCAATTTTCAGGCTTCTTCCATATAGACAAACTTAATTACTTTCTCTTGTCAAATTTGGAACATGATTAGCAGTTTTCACAGTATCAATTTATGTGACATTAAATTCAGTTCCTTGCATATTGAATGCAACACATTGTAAAAGCTCTTGCATTCAGAATGTGTTCACTGCTGATTGATTTTTTTTCCAATCTCTATTTTAAAATATTGCATTTTCTCATTCCCATGAAGAGAAAGAAACAGTTGTGTTTCAAGAATACATGTCATCAAGCACATAAATTAAATTCTAATGGGCTTCACACAAATGAAACAATTTTTAAAATATATTTCCTCAGCCATTTAATGAATTTTGGGGAAATTTAATATCTTTCCAAGGTCTGTTTTGCTTGATTTTCTGAATATTTCTCTCTGATAATTACAAATAAGTATATATAAGACAACTTCTTTGCGGAAATATCAAAATATGAATAAATAAAATATTAGGGTGGAAAGGTAGATTTCAGGCTTTTTGGTCACACTGTTTAGCTGATAGCCTAACCCATCTTGCAAGGGGTTGGCTTTATTTTCCGCAATGGGAAAGGTCGGCCATACCACCTCCATATGTTATAACCTCTTTTGTAAAAACACTGCTTCAAGAAGTCTGGCGCCAGGAGACTGCAACCCATTTCACTTAATACATATATGTTGAGCGGGTTGCATACCTATATTTGTTTTGTCATTGGTAGTGGTTTCAAACCGTTATGCTAACAGCACATATTTTCTCGTATTATTTGAGGATGAGTGCGGCACCAAACGCGGGCGATGTCATGACCGTGTGCTTAAAAGCGAGCTCACGCATGCAAGTGGGCCTGGGCGTGCATGGCGTTGACTCGCTCTTACAAGCGGACCTGAGGCAAGGCACGAGTGTGTGCGTGAGCGTATGCTGAGCGTGTGTTGGCCATGAGCGCGCTGCGCGGCCGCGTTTGAGACGCATTGGCTGGCGACGCACGAGCGCACGTCGCGACGGCGGCGCGGGCGAGACGAGGCGCCGCGAGGCGCTGCGAGGCCGGGCGCTCAATTTGATGAGTGCGAAGCGGGGCAGAGCGGCTTTGAACAGGCGACCGTCCGCCTCATGCAGCGTGCTCCGCCTGCGCTCCGCGGAGCCGTCTGCGCACTTAATGGATTAGCGCCGGGGCGACGGCGAACCCGCCAGCAAACGAAGAAGGAGAAGGAAGCGGAGGAAGGGGAATTGGAAGAGATGAAACAGGAAGAGGGGAAATCGGAAGAGGAGGAATCTGAAGAGAAGAAAGTGAAAAAGGAGGTATCAAAGGGGAAGAAAGCGGTGGAGGAGGAATTGAAAGAGTAGGAATCGGAAGAGTTTGAATTCGAAGATGAATCGGATGGGGAGAAACCGGAGGAAGAGGAACTGGAGGAGGAGGAATCGAAAGAGAAGGAATCGGAAGAGGAGAAATCGGTGGAGGAGGAATCGGAGGAGGTGGAATAGAAAGAGAAGGAACCGAAAGAAAAAGAATTGCAAGAGAAAGCGGAGAAGTAGGAAGTGGAGTAGGGGGAAATGGAGACGGAGAAAGAGACGGTGAATAGGCAAATCAATGATGGCAGAGAAGTTACAGCAAGGAGAAAAGACAGTACAGAAGGGAGTGCAAATGATGGAATATTAGGCGACAGGTAGATGAAGAGGGACAGGATACGGAAAAGTCAACACATGAGATAACGACAGGGTAAGAGGATAAATCCGTAAAGAAAGAGACCACGAGAGCGAATGATGATTGGTTTATGTATCGGAATAAAGTTAGACAATTCAGAGCAGCATATAAGAGATCTCGAAGGAGACGGAAAAACTGGCCTTTGAGGAAGCTTTAGTGAATGTTCTGGGAGGTGTAAAACGCAACAAATAAACGAAGAAATGTAATGAGAATATCCAGAGAAGAAGTAATGGAAGGAAAATTTAGTGACATACGAAGTGTGGCAGCCACCAGATAAGTGGGTAAGATTGAGAGTGAAGGATACGGAGGCGAAAATCAGAGAGATGCGGTGGATAAGGAGAAAGAGAATGTACAGTTGTCGAAGCCGGTAATAGATTACAAAATGTAAGGAGTATAAAGTGTAGTAGAGTGAAGGGAAGTGACAAGGGAAACGCAGAAAGGAAAAGTATCTAGTTTCATTGAATAAACATAGAAGGGGCATGTGAGCGAGGAGGTATCGTGTGAGTTGTGTCCACGGCAGTACCCGAGATGAGATAACGAAGAGATGACAAATAGTGGGAAAACGATAATATTTGGTGAGATGACGGCGAGGCAACGGTCGATGCTGGGTGTCGGCGGTAACAGTTACGTGGAAGATTCGGAGGTGAAGACGGCAAGGCGTCTGCCTCGCTAGAGAGAAATACATTGGAGACAAGTGCAATGAAAATATCATAATTGGGTGTTCCGGAAGAGAGCCGTCCAGAAGTCGAGAGTGCATCGCCACCCGTGATGAAAGCTATGATTTGTGCTCTCCTAAAATACTATTTAAATTCGCCTAAACCCCTTCGCAAGCGTTGATTAAATTATCGATGTACAGTGCGTAAAATCAAGTAATATTTTGGAAGACCCCTTTGCATTTCTTACTGGTTTTCGCAATCCTGATATCTGTTAGATAATGCGTTAGATTTACATACGATGTCTGAATTTTTCTACGACCGGTGATATTTTTGTTATTCTCATATAACCTTCGATAACCTCATCCTACGTCACGACCAACGAAATGGTTTTTCACGTATGTCAATAGAACTATGAATTATTTTGTATGATCTTGCTCCGAAGATGTTGAAACAGAGTTATTGTTTATTCCAAGATTCCAATTATTGTTTATTTTCTGTCTTGAAAGAACGTAGAGAGGATGATAAATGGATTGTGGAAGAGCCTGTGGAGATTATGGAGCCATCTGATGAAAAAGAATGTCAAAAGCGGTATCATGCCGAAAGGTGGGTCAGCTCTATAGAAATACCGAGCTCTTGAAAACGTGATCTCTTGCCTACGTGGACATTAGTTGCTTTTCATGCCACGCTTGAGAATGTATTATTTGATACCAAATGAGATCATAGCGTTTCCATCTAACGTATTTTCCGACTCCTTAATTCGCAGCGCTCGAACGACATTGTAGCGGTCTCAGTCATATTGTATTCCTTTACTTCATTTCTTTCAGTCTGATAAAATATTAGGTTTGACTAAATCGTGAATTCTAGATAAATTGAAGTACGTGGATGGTTCTTGCTAATTATTCCAACTCCAAACATTCATTGATCGCGCCCGGCTTTGAGCCCACATACCCGAAGCGGAGAATGAAACGCTGACATTCGAAGGTAGTCAATACATTTTCATTACGCCGTTCTCCCACCACTAATGCCGTCCGGGAGTATGCTCACATCTGTCGCCGCAATGATGTCCCATCTCTACAATAGCTGCTAATTAGAATTTAGCCGACAATAACATTGCCGTGTTGTCAAGTTATTGAAGACTACATAAAGAACGTTGATGCCAGTACTATTTCCAAAGTATCCTGAACTGTAACCGAGATCACATGATTATCAGTTGCTTACACAACTACAGTACAAATATACATACAAATATATTGTTATATTCAACGGATGTGAAATAGAGTAACAATACGCGAAGAACATAACAAAAAAGGTTATTGGTGCCCGAGGTGTTTATTATGCAGAAGATTGTACTGATATTAAGTGTATCATTTTAGGTAGGTCATTTTTATTTCCTCGTATACATACATACTAGATAAATGTGCCGTCGCCGACGCTGTAAACGGTTTTAAAAGTATTGGCAAGTATTGAAAATTCCAATGTGTCATCAATAGTTTTGTTGAAATAAGTTTTTACAGTATTTGTAATTGGACTTATCAATGAATCGTAGTAGCTGATAACACTAAGCTTCCAATTCAAACTTTTTGTTTGATACCTAAAATAAAAAACGTGTTTTTGAATAATATCGAATATGTGTTGAATCCGAATTTTTAATCAGTTTACTTCTATCACGTAAGGTTTTATTGCGAAATCACTTTACATGTTTTGTATAATTACGCGAATTTCATCACACACATTTTTGTAATACTTTTTTATTTTAAAGAAAATATTTAAATTGTAAATTGAAATAATTAAAATTGTTAATACAGGTCACTAGAGTGTTTTTGCATTTTTTGTCTTATTTTCTTTACTATTGGAAACACAAACTTCACACTCGTTGCCTCTTACTTGAGCAAGTACTCCTGTTCCTTCACTACCTCCACACAAATTTTACACCCGTTGCTTCTTACTTGAGGAACAAGTCTTGTTCCTTTATTCTTTTATTTTTGTCTTCATGCATTTCAAGCTTTAACATCCAACAATAGTCTGAGGATCACTGAATAGGCAACAGACTCTGAACCATAAACGTTTCCATTATGAATGAGAACACCCTTTAACCTTCGCTTGGAAGCATCAAATAGTCTCCACACACTTGGATCGTAGTTTGAAAGTCCAAGTTTTAGAATAATCATCACCCCATCCCAGGTACACTAGAACAGTCTTTTGCCGTTGACCCAATGACGAAGATCTTCAATGCATACTCTACATATTATGTGGGTTTCCAATGTTACTTTGGTCCTCAAGTTTCATTCCAAAATAGGCATAATATGATTTTGTTAACAAAATCTGTGACATTACACACGCCTCTGCTTATGCAATGTGTATTTCCCATATGTATAACAAAAGTTCTCTGGATCATTTACACATGAGCTATGCGACATGATAAATATACTTCCGAACTAAACTACAAATTCACAACATTCTACACCACAATACAGCTTGAAACTGATTTATTTTTTCAAATGGCACATACTAATACAAAGTGAGTGACACTAAGACTATTAACGTACGTTTTCATAACGAAATAAGAATGTGTCTGTCACTAAGTATTAGCTACCTACTTAGAATAATGGCAAGGGTGCACGTTATTTCGTTCTAACTTCCTGAGGAGCTTTCACACCGTATCAGAAAAGAATCATCTGGTGCCCTCCGTGTTTACCATGTTCACTATAAACACATTAAAAGCATTCTAAATACTTTTGGTTTTGAAATCTTTACATTATAAAACTACACATGGTAAAGTATTGCCATTTATCTAATTGCTCTTTGGTCACGCGAAAATTAAGCTATAAGGAAATAAAAGTATTAAAAAATTAAATGGCACGTGATAGAAACTTTCCGACTTTGAATTTGATTTCAGCATGCAAAAATTAATTAAGAAATAATAAATCAATCAATAATCAACTAGTCTTATGCAATAATCAACTAGCCAATAATCAACTTTCCATCACGCGTGATTTTGATTCGTTATCCAGGGCTTATTACATAAATAGGCTGTAAATTATCCTTTTTCTTATAATGCCGCTACTTCTCCAAACGTTTCGTACTTTCGCAAACAAGTCCTCACAGTTTTCCGACGCTATGATTTCGTCGTCCTCTGCCAAGTAAGAACTCCCGCGACACTGTGTCAATGAAATTCTTGGGAAGCCGATGTTGCATGATCAGAATAATTAGAAGATAGATGGCGAGGACGATAATGTTGGCGATGGCTTCGCCAAACACGAAGTCAGGGAAGGAAGCACGCAAAGGACTTTAAGAGGAAAGTGGCTAAAAAGGGAGAATAGACAAGAAAGATGATAAGGGAATAGAAAAGTGGAACACTGAAGATGGCGAGAAGGGCAAAAAGTGTTGGAGACAATCGTGCTGGCAACAAAAGAAATGTCCGTAAAGGCAAGGAAAGCCGTTAATATGTCAGAGGCGATTCGGCAAGACAAAAAGCAGTGTTGGAGGCAGTCGGCGGTAAAGGCGGGCGAGACGGCGGTGGCTGCGGAAACAGAGGTGCGGGAGAAAACAGAAGTAATTGTGACGGCTGCACCAGGAAAGATGGCTCAGGGCATTAACTGATGTCACTGCAGTCCCTCTGACCGGGAGGTCCAAGGTTCGAGTCCGGACGGTGGCAGGATTGCCGGAGCCGGAGCAGTACCCTAACAAACGGGTCACGGACGGCGTGCAATCTTTCCTTCCTCTTGGTTGTCCTATTCTCACCCCTTACACACACACTTACACTAACATGCACTTCACTACCACACATGCAAGGAGACCGTTCGGGAGCTCAGAGCTTGTCCCGGCTGGGGCAGTGCCCTGCTGGTAGCAGATACCTGGTTGGGGAAAACCTTGCAAACCGATAGTAGCTCGGCGCCGGATTTCGCAATTCAGTGGGGGAAGACCAGTGCCACTTCCCGAGAACAAATTCACTACACTTATGGAACCAATGACCCTAGTAGTTGAGGCGCCCAGAAACACTGACAGTCAATCAATCAATCAATCATGTAACGGCACCAGTGACAAAGGGACAAAACAGACAGAAGAGGGAGAAGAAGAAGCGGCAAAGGTAGTGTAGGGAGCGGGGCAGATAGGGGAGGCGGAAGAAGCGAAAGCGATGAAGTCGAAAGAGGTCCAGGAGGGGATAAAGAAGATGGAGGAGACCAAGGAAATAGAGGAAGCGGAAGAGGCGGGGCAAAGACGGCGGAGGCCAAGTAGGTGGAGATGACGCAGATAATGGACAAGGCGAGGAGAGGAAGGATATCGAGAAAGTAAAGAAAGACGAGTTGGTGGAAGCGAGAAAAGGGTGACGGAAGAGACGAAGAAACGGGAAGGAGCAGGAACAAAGTAGCGGAAAAGATTCAGAGAGTGGAGGAGGCGTGGACAAGGGATGATGAGAAGGTGAAAACACGGAGAAAGTGGAGGAGATCGATTAAGAGGAGAAAGCTAAAATACGGAAGAAGTCGAGGAAGTCGGAATAAAAAATCCTAACGAGTAGGAGATAGTCTGTCTTAGAGTAGTCTGTGGATGTGATGAAGTGGGGACACCCGAGGAAGGACAGTGAAGGGGACGTATGAGAACGAGGAGAAGTCAGAAGAGGCAGCTGAGGTGACGGCATATCAGCGAAAGGTGCGGCACAAATGCTGCTTTTTATCAGAGGTGGCGATGGGAACGGAGGAGACAGGCATAGGCGGGGGTGATTGTGAAGTCAGAAACGGCCGCAGCGCTCGGCTGCGCAGCCGTCACGTGGAAGTATCTCCGCGCAGCTCGTTACTCGGCGCAGATACTGCGCGCGTGCGGCTTGTCTGTGGCGCCGCGTCGTCTTCGTCACTCGTCGCCTTTATCTGCCGCCCCCCGCGCCCCCCCGCGCGGCCTCGTTCGCCAAATGGACCCATTTTTGCGACCTCGTATATACGCCTCCTACTTACTTCTCGTATCAGGAACCCTCTTATCTTTCTTTATTCTCTGGAGTAGTTTCTCACCCTTCAAGTCTAAAAGAGTTTTAATTTCGAGAACCAGTTTAGAACCAGTATAAAGCAGCTTGAGAGTTCCCCCATCTCCAGCATTTTCAAATACATTAATTTAAAAGAGGGTCCACAAAACTAAATGAACTGGAATAAGACGATTAAAGAAATATGTAATAATATAATATATCTTGGCTTAAGAAAAAAGCTAAAATATGATTAAGAATAACTATTGAAGACCAATCTTTTTAAAATACGTTCTTTTTCGAACATCACACTTTCCTTGATGAGTTCCTTTATCTAATAAGAAGTATCATTATGACAATTCAACAGTAAATGAGAGAGTTT
This sequence comes from Teleogryllus occipitalis, assembly GCA_011170035.1. Classification (NCBI taxonomy): domain Eukaryota; kingdom Metazoa; phylum Arthropoda; class Insecta; order Orthoptera; family Gryllidae; genus Teleogryllus; species Teleogryllus occipitalis. The sequence goes on from BLKR01002148.1 coordinate 128,181, forward strand.
AATTATGCAAAATAATGCGTAATAATAGTGTTAAGATCTTTATCTATGTCACTAAGGACCACTGACCGGGAGGCCCTAGGTTCGAGTTTCGACAGTTGCAAAATTTTCGAGGCTTTCTTGTCATCTACGTCTAATTCAGTTGCTGTCTGAAGGAGAATTTTAAAGACCGGCTGCTCTGATAAGTAGTTTCCGTGGTTTCTTTGATCAACACCAGACGAATGCCGGAGCAGTACCCTAAAAAACGGGCCAAGAACCGCACGCAAGCTTTCCTTTCTCTTCCTTGTCTTATCCTCATCCCTTACTCGCGCACACACACACACACACACACACACACACACACACACTAACATGTACTACACTCAAACATACCGGGAAACAGGTCGTGAGCTTAGAACTTGTCCCGGCTAAGGCGATGCCCCGCTAGTGGGAGATATCTGGTTGAGCGAAACCCCGCTAGCCGACGGTAGGTCGGCGCCGGATCTCGCAATCCAGCGAAGGAAGATCATCGCCATCTCCCAAAGCATGCACTCCACGTACGGGACTAATGACCTCAGTTGTTGACGCCCGGAATCACTAACAACTATCCTACCAAGCAACAATCACAGCAAAGAGTCGTCGTTGGCCCGTGCGAGCTGGCAGTCCCTGGCGGGGGCTTCCGCGTGTTAATCCTCCTCCACATGCGTCGGCAGAAAAATCGCGGCGCGTTCCAAGCGGACGCGCCGACGGAAATATGAAGCGTATATATTTACGTCAGTCCGCTTCATAAATCACTCCTCTACTCTGCGCCCCCCTCCTTCAGTCTTCTCTTTCTCTCTCTCGCTTTCTTTCATATGTGCTCTTGGTGACTGGTGATTTTTCTTCTCTGTTCCGCTTTTTGTGAGGGTTGTTAGGTTATAAATAAATTGCGCTACGAGCTGCGTCAACTTCGTTACACTTCTCGGAAGAATTTATGTTGTTTGATATGTAAAGTGATGTTTTCCACAAAATGAGGGGAGGTAATTGTTCAAGAAGAGTATTAAATATCGCGTTCCAGATGTTCAGATTTTTTTGTGGTTTTTGAGTCGTCTGTGAATGTGAAATGCAATTATGTAGTTCTGTAGAAAAAATTAACACTCTTCCTTTGTAATTGAATTCATAAATATTCAATAGCTACATTTACATATTTGATGACAGCAAATTTGCTAATCTTTCCTACATCTTCAACTTTTTAGAATTCAAGTTTACATTATTAGCTATCAACCATTCGTTACAGAAAAAATGTTATCATGTTTGGGCAATGATAGTTAATCCACATCAAATTCGTCATTTTCTTATAGAATATTGTAATCGTTTCACCCTCCCTATATCCTCCCCCACGTTTTGGGCGCCACTGTAATGTTTTCCTCTATCGAACTCCCGTTATTCAATTCACGCCCGCACGTTTGGGCGCCACTGTAATCGTTCCTACCACTTTCTATATCCGTCCCACCTGCTCCATTCATCTACGCACCACTTTACGTTCTTGGTCTCAAACACTATGGTGCCCTAGCTCTCACTATTTTCTATCATAATCCTACACTTCGTAGAATCTTCTTCGTTTGGTTGAGCGCCTGGTTTCGTTCATTTTGACGTTCTTTGACAAAACAAGATCCTCACTCACCTGTTGCCCGTGCCTCAGCTAGCATATACAAATAGAGCCTTACCTGGGCATGACTACTGTGATCAATCCATACCCATACGGAATTGAAACGGGATACCTGCACATTCGTGCCTGGGTCAGTTTCTAGCTAAATACAAAACAATACTCATAATCCAGGTATATATGAACCGTAATGAGCGTTCATTCATTTATTTGCTTTTTTTTTCTTTCAATTAACCAATTGTCAAGGCAGCTATTTGACACCCTTTTATATAAATTGCCCCTGTTATGGCATGCAAAATTTTACACAATGGCCTAAATGCCCTGGATTTGAAACATAAACCAATACAAAACCATTCATTCACACTTAAAAACATAAACAAAGTAAACATTCATACCGGAATGCGCATTCTGTCGTGACTTTATACTGTTATTACTCTTAACTTAATCAACACGACTTGGTCTTCGACAGAATCTTCAAAATTCATTCCCCCCTCTTTACTTATCAAATGAAAATATAGATGTATATTTGTTCATGCGACTTTCCTGGTGCTGCTTATATGCGGCGACACACACTGCCATCGCCCGTTGTCGACCAATGTTTTGGTACACAGCTCGTGTACCCAACTCCATCCAATCAGCCGCTACCAGTTCTTGAAATCCATGAATCACCATCAAAGTCCCCGTTCAAAACTATACGATGCACCTCACACGAACTCTTCAAGTTTCATAAAAATGTTCGATCGTTTTCGCGTCCTAACTTACGCGAATTCCCGTCTTTTGCAATTTAGTCCACTAAATTGTTCGCAGATAATTTAAACTTCATCTAATTGATAGTGTTCCCGCATAAACTTTCACAAAACTAATTACACCAAAATTTCGAATTTCCTATCATACCGATACGGATGACGCGTACGCCGCGAGAGTTCAACTCACACTGCACTATCCTCTCTTTGGCATTGTTGGTCCAGAAGCTCTGGGAACTTTTTTTAAAAAACTTGCCCATCACTGCAAAAACATATCGTAATATGTTCATAGTTCTACGTTTTACGGGCGTCTTGCGTTTCATTACTGGTTTCATAAATCGTCTATTCTTTAATTAAGAAATGTCACATCGTTATATTTCTTCCCCTTCTTTTTCTTTCTTTAAAAAAAATATTTCCGTGTTATTTATCCATGATGACGTCACTCCACTACGTCAGGCGGTACGTCGTTTGTTTTTACTAATCCCTCACGTAATAAATCCTAATATTCAATTTATCTCGGTCCTGTGTTAATTTTCCCGTGCCGTGGCTAACTTTGTCGTGATCCTAATATTATACTCTACAATTCCAGAAAGTTTGAAGTCATTTCATCAAGGCATTCTCGAGATATTTATAAAAACTGGTTTATTTGATTATTTTGCTATCACAACAATGGGTTCCATTGTATACGTTTCTAAACGTTCTGCATGCAATTTGTACCGTTTCTTGTATCTTCTTAACTCGCGGTTCGATTTTCCTGATTTTCGCTTTAGATTTTTCCTGAAATTCTGTTCTGACCATTGTTTATATTGCCCTTTCACGCTTTTCGCGTTTTCCGCTAATTTCTGAAAATTATATGTCCGCGTCGTCGTCGTCTATTGTTTCTTCTGTAGTTTAATGTCTATCTGATGAGATAAAATTTCGCTTTCGGGATCTGCGCGTTCTGGGGTTGTTGCAAATCATTA
>BLKR01002148.1:131606-218632 GCA_011170035.1 Teleogryllus occipitalis
CGCTCCCCGCCCTCGCGCTCCCCGCCCTCGCGCTCCCCGCCCTCGCGCTCCCCGCCCTCACGCTCCCCGCCCTCGCGCTCCCCGCCCTCGCGCTCCCCGCCCTCGCGCTCCCCGCCCTCGCGCTCCCCGCCCTCGCGCTCCCCGCCCTCGCGCTCCCCGCTGCGTTTCGCCCCTCGCTGCGCTCCCCGCCCTCGCGCTTCCCCGCCCTCGCGCTCCCCGCCCTCGCTGCGCCCGGGCCCCGCGCTCCCCGCCCTCGCGCTCCCCGCCCTCGCGCTCCCCGCCCTCGCGCTCCCCCGCCCTCGCGCTCCCCTGCCCCGCGCCTTCTGCCCCGGCGCTCCCCGCCCTCGCGCTCCCCGCCCGCGCGCTCCCCCGCCCGCGCTCCCCGCCCCTCGCGCTCCCCGCCCTCGCGCTCCCCGCCCTCGCGCTCCCCCGCCCCGCGCTCCTCGCCCCTCGCGCTCCCCGCCCGCGATCCCTGCCCTCGCGCCTCCCCGCTCTTCGCGCTCCCCGCCCTCGCGCTCCCTGCTCCTCACAGGCTCCCGCCCCTCGTGCTCCTCGCCCTCGTGCTCCCGCCCTCACGCTCCCCGCCCTCGCGCCTCCCCGCCCTCGCGATCCCCCCTCGCCTCCCCGCCCTCGCGCTCCCCGCCTCGCGCTCCCCGCCCGCGCCCCCGCCCCCTCGCCGCGCTCCCGCCCCTCGCGATCCCCGCCCTCCGCTCCCTGCCCTCGCGTGCTCCCCGCCCCGCGCGTGCGCTCCCCGCCCTCGCGCTCCCCCGCCCTCGCGCTCCCCGCCCTCGCGCTCCCCGCCCTCGCGCTCCCCACCCTCGCGCTCCCCGTCCTCGCACTCCCCGCCCTCTCTTCTTTCACAACATCAACCACTTCTTGCACCGTGCATTGTGATAGCCATTCTGGAGTTGTAAAGGAGTGATAATGTCCACATTTGTATTACGATTTTGTCGTAACTAGGGATAAAGTGCCAATGCTGAGTCGAAAATCCTTAGAAAACTTCCGTGTCGCATAGTTTTCGCATGATGCTTCTTTACGCCATTACGAGTGCTTCGAGAGAGAATAGCTCAAGAAATCTGAAGTATCTCTGGAGTTCAGCTTTGTTATTTTGCAAATGAAATTCCAAGAATAGTTGATTGAAACTTACAGAAACTGTAGTCATTGCAAACAAGTAAACAGGCAGCAAGGAAATACCAAAAACATCAGTTTAACATAACTTTGAAAAAGTTCCTTCACGCATCGCGGAGTAGTTCTCATTTAACTTTTTAAATAAATCGGAAATGTGTTCTCGTTGGTTCCCACTTATTAATAATTGTCTCCTTTGTTACTGTTTTCTCCTCCGAATTCTTTTTCTTCCAGAGAGAATGATGTTTCAGTTATTATTTGTTCAAAGTAGAAAATTTAACATGAATATAGAAATCATAGAATTCCAATTTTGATCATGATCGTTCGATTTTTAAGACTCGTAGCCGCAGCCTCATATTCGTTTTGTACTGACTTTTTTTAAAACGCTTGATAAAAACTATGTAGATGGTTATGCTACATTTTTATATCAGGCATTCCCGAACAAAACCTTTTTTAGTTATCTTAATCAGTCGTATTAAAGCCTGAAAATCCAAGTGAGGAATACCTGTGACACATTTTGTGCCACGCCACAAAGCCTTTATGAGCATCACATTACAATATTAAAGATTGTACAAGATATGAGTGGCATACGTAAACAAAATATAGACGAAGTCTCTCTCAACTCGATAGAAAACTACCCGCTGCTCAGTTGCAACACATTCCTAAGAAATAATTTTCAACGACAGCAAAAATACATTACACATTATCTAATTTTACAATATCTCTACTACATATCTCCTCCATACTTTTATTTTTATTAAATAATCAATATTTTCATTAAATCTTGGAAACGGAATAGTTTTGCAGTTTCACTTTCATTCAATTTCGTACCAATTCTTGTTGTAAAATCTAGATTTCGACAAATTGTAGAGGGCCGATAAGAGAAAATAATTAGCTCCAACAAATTAATTTTATCATCGTGATTTTCAATGTATTTAGTAAAATTATCAATAATTTCGCACCATTAAGGTAACTGTCTACAATGAAGCAAAATCGTGAAATTCGTGTTTTTCAATTTTTATTGGGTCGTATGCTTTGTTTTATTCTCATTGAAATCTTTCAATCCGTTTCTTGGTACTTTTCTTAGTTTTTGAGAATAGTTATTTCTCTATCAAGGCCAAGAAAGGAATGATTTTGGATGCAGTCGAGGAGGGGAGCGGAGCTGAGGTTGGTAAACTTACCGAGTCCAAAATCATTCAATTTCGGCCAAGGTGCACACAACTATATTTCGTATACTCACCTTCCAATTATAGGGTTGAAGTTTTAGATATCTCATTTATACCATGCGGTTTCGTCGTGAGGATTCATATGTTCTTCTCCGTTATCGCCTCTGAAGTTGTCAGTACTGTCACAGTACACGACATTGTTTTAGGCGGTCTGCCGCTACGATATTAACAGACGCTGGAGATAATTGTTTAAAAATCACTTATATATTATGCAAAGTTATAAGAAAATTATTCAAATGTTCGAATAATTGTAAACCTCCTTACTTCAAGACCTGTTTTTGATGAACAGACTTCGTTAAGGGAAAATATCTCTGTTCAATATTGTAATGCAAGATAACGCCGAAAACATTTTGAACTTTTGCAATTTTGGAAAAATCAAAGATTTGAATGAAAATCAGACCTGCACCCTTAAACGTCCTTTTTGCTATCCGAAGACAAAATTGTAATTTTATTTGGAGAAAGTTTTGAGAAAATTTGGAGAATATTGAGGCTTCATGTAATGCACCCTCAGAATCAAATCATGTTTCAAACTCGCTAGGCCTTTCTTCAGATCGATAGGTGTGTATCAGTTTTGGAACAAGTTGTCCGAACTGTGTAGGGGCTAAGATTGACCATAGACGATCAGACAGACAGACGTTTTGCTTTCACGTTTTCGGTTTCAAGGCTCCACAAAATCTTCAAGTAATTTATAACTTATAGAAACAAGATTTATATACTTTTTCGTTACCCAGGCCAGACAATAAGAATTTTTTCTGTCAGAAAATAGCTCATTTCTGCAGGAGTAATACTATTATTTCTCTTTACTACGTAAATGTAGTAAGGCAAGAGAGTAAAATACTCCACGAACTTTGGCTAATAATTATTCTTGATAGTCTTATTTTTTTACTTTCTCGCATAAATGATGTGAATATTTAACGAAGCTATCCATCTGAGAAAAGCAAATTCTCAAATTTCCAGTCTATTTTGTTTTCCCTTGTATATTTGATTTCTTTATGCTTTTAGAAATAAAATAATTTTTAAAAAATTCTCCTATTTGTATATAAATAATTTGCATAATATCGTATTTATGAGTACTTGTGCTTTAAATAATTTCAAATAAAGTTTCTAGAATATTCAAACCTTTTCTGCGAAAATGAGGTCAAAATTCTGCATTTTCACAAAAGCCATTTTTTGCTCCAAAGCCATTTTCTCAAAAACAGCTCCAAATTTTTTCTTCAAATTTTTGTACTGATAGTGCTAAACGCACTGTATAAGATGACAAAAAATAGATGTTGCTGTATTCTTTTGTTTGTTTGTTGTTGTTTTTTTCGAAAATTACGCAAATGTACTTTTTTAATATCTCTTAACGTTAATATTACCATTTCCAGCGATTTGCATACATTATTACAATTGTGAGTAGAAGTGTTTCAAATGATTTTCAATTAAGTTTCTAGAAAACAAAAGTTTTGTGTGAAAAAGAGCTTCAAATTCCTCATTTATAATAACGCTTAAAAGATATTTTCTAAAAATGGTTTCAAATTTTTCTACACAAATTTCCTGACAAGACGCGGTTCTTCTACATTTTTCTTAACGTAATATTTCGGTTCCACAATTAGGAAACAAGAAAATTGAGAAAATGTCAAAAAATGTACTTTGGGCGGCGATAGATGGCATTTGGCAAAAGGAGGGGAAGACCAAAAAGCTCAGACCAAAGAAATTACAAAACTAGTGCGAAAAAGTCTTTGCCATTCTGTAGTTCCACTAGCTTTGCATTCTGTAGCCACTAAACATTTTTTGAGGTTATCGCGTCGAATGAAACCTCATCCATTGCCTGAGAGGCACTATACTGACAGAAACTCAGCAAAGTCAACATAATTATATATTAAAAAGATTAAGAATGAACAACAGCCTCTCGCTGATACGAAAAAGTGCAATTCGAGACAAAAATAAGTTTTCTCAGAAAGTTCTCATTTCCAGAAACGTAATATCCTTACAGGTAGTGCATAATTAAAATGTTCAGAAATAAATCATACTTAATGAATTCTTTAGAAGACTTAAATAATGAAAAGGTGTGGTATTCCGAAGGCATTTCAATTGCAAGACCATTTATCTTCACCGCCCCTTATTTTAAAATATTTCACATGTAATAAGGGAAATATTCAAACATGATTGTAAAGTTTGTAATTACAATCCTTGGAATCTTGCCTGTACAACAAATGTGTGGTAATAAACTAATAATCGTACACCTGCTTCTTGAAGTTACACTCATCATTTCTTCCTTTTCGTGGAAATAATATAGTAAGGGAGACGGGTCTGGATGGGACACGTTTCAGCATTTAATTTTTCACACCACTCTAGTTTAGTTTTGACAATCATGATTATATAAGTGATAGCTATAATTATGAGGTCCCCTAATGATACATTTTATTACTTTTCCTCCCTAAACCAGGGTTGAAACTTTAATAGTGTCAACTATTCATTTACAACTGATAAAAAAAAGAAAGATTGTCGAATGGAACGGTCTTTTGCCTAAAGAATTATTGGAACGATTCTGAAGCTTATGTCGCGGAGTGGTTCGTTCCTTATCATGTCCTTCGTGAATGAATATACTTCCTGTTTTGATAACATGGAGAACGGTCATTTGAATAACTATATTTCCCACTGAACTCTAGAAGACATGCATAGATAGTGAAGTTACATTAATGTCCAGAATTAAAACAAGGGGCATCTCAGCATTGGTACAAATGATCAGGAAAAGTGACGAAAAACCTGACTGAAATGGGGATCATTCACTCACAAACTGAGGAACAATATTTGTAACAGGTTGTTTAGAATTATACAGTTCAAATGGTAAATAATACATTAAATATCGTAGATATAATTAATATTACTTTCGTTTTTGATGCTCAGAATAGTCTCTGATTGTATAGAAATAGTTATGCACGAGAACATCTTTTTTATTTTTGACTTGTATCGAATTTAATCGTTTAATGTAATCTAGCAACGTGTTGTTAAATAATGTACATGTATTGTAAGTGCATTTTTTGTCGTGAATTGTTGTCATGTAATCAAGTAATAATCACAAGGACTTAAGTCCGGGGAATAAGGTGGATGGTACTACAACACTTCCCAGCCCCATCGATGGAGCAAATTATCGAGAAATTCCGGTATATGCGGCCGAGCATTGTCGTGCAAAATGATCTGTGGATTCTGCAGAGCGTGTCGTAGCTTTTTTCTCAAAGCTGGTTCGAGGTTGTGATCCAAAAATCAACAGTAATACTCCGCATTGGCGGTTTGCTGTGAGAGAACTGCATGCGTTAGGAAAATACCATCACAGACGTACACAAGAATCAGCATAACTCTCACACTGCTGAGGTTCTGACGAACTTTCGATCTTCGTGGAAACCCATAATGGCCCCATTCTTTCGATTGACGTTACATTTTTTTATTTATTTATTTCTACCTGTTCCACTACAAGTCTTTCAGGGAGTTTAAAATAACAACATTGTAACGGCTGTTTTGATCACCGACAGTAACCTTATAAAAATAAGGAATTATTAATCATATTTTTAAGATACGTAGAATTTTTAATGTAAAGTTAGAAGGAATGTAAATAAAGGATGAAAATAATTGCAATGAAGATTTATGGAGGACGAAATTTATCTTTTGGGAATTTTGATTGGATACGACGAGGAAAGTTATAAGTGCGAAGATTAAAAAGTTGGGCATGTTGTAAAGAAGGTAAATTTTCAAAGAATAGCTGACTATGATGTTTAATATATTCATGAATTGTAATTATTTGTAATTCTTTATGAATTTGCGAATTAGGGATAAACCAGGGGGCATGAACAATTCTACATAAAAATTTGTTTTGAATAATTTGTATTTCTTGAATATTTGTTTTAGCTGCATTAGACCATATTGGACAAACGTAAGTTAGAGAAGGACGAATTTTGGATGTGTAAATTAATTTGGCTGTTTTAATACGAAGGGAAGAATTATTGTTAATAAGGGCATTGAGTTTATGAATTTTTATATTTGTTTTTTGAAGAATGTTTTTTATGTGTGTTTTCCAATTAAGTTTTGTATCTAAGTAAAGTCCTAAATATTTTATGGAAGAAGTAGACGGGAGCCAAGGAATATGAGTGTTATTAATTGTAAGTGGAGGGGGTAAATCGGTTTACATAAAGTGAATATTTTTGCTTGACATTTCGACATGTTAATTTTGGTTCTCCAATTATTAGCCCAGTTAGAATATTGATTAAGATCTGTTTGTAGTTTGTTTTTTGCAGTTAGAATGTGAGGATGTGAGGTAATAAGGGCAGTGTCATCAGCAAAAAGAGCTAAATCTGAATAGGTGATTTTGGTATATCATATAGAAAAATATTGAAAAGGAGAGGAGAGAGACAGGAACCTTGAGGTACCCCAGCAGAAATATTAAATTTTTGTGAAAAGGAGTTATTGTATTTAACTATAAATAATCGATTAGTTAAGAAGTTTCCAATAATATTTACAAGATAGATAGGAGTACCAATGATACTACGTTACATTTTTGATTCGTTCGATTTGGCCCTTGTCTCATCCAGCGTAATGATAACACGACTGCCATTCTTTCTCGCGCATAGTACCGGGAGCGGTAGCTCAGTGCATCAAGTGATGTCACAGTAGCGCCTCTGACCGGGAGGTCCTAGGTTCAATTCCTGACGGCGGCAGGATATTTGACACTAGCTTTTCAGCTGGGTCGAATTCAGTCGCTGTCTAAAGGAGCATTCTAGCGTCCGGCTACTCTGATCGGTAGTTTTCCGTGGTTCCTCCGATCAACACCAGGCGATTGCCGGAGTAGTACTCTAACAAACGGGCCACGGACCGCGCGCGATTTTTTTCCTTCCTCTTCCTTGTTCTATCCTTACACACTTACACTAACATGCACTACACTATCACATATTCTGGGAGACCGGTCGGAAGCTTAGAGCTTGTCCCGCCTGGTGCCTCGCTGGTGGGAGAGACCTGGTTAGGGGGGGAAACCCTACTAGCCGACGGTAGGACGGCGCCGGATCTCACCATCCAGCGGGGGAAGATCACCGCCATCTCCCGAGGAAAAAACATGCAGTACACTAATGACCAAAGCAGTTGACGCGCCCGGAAACACGAAAAAATCAATCAATCAATCGCGCATAGCGCTCCAAGTGGTTACGAGCAGAGACGTATCATAGCTTTTCTACCTTTCCGAAACTCATGAGAAGCCCATCTTAATGCAATTTTTCTCAATCCCAAGCGTTCCTTCAGAATGTGAAGCACAGTCGTATGCTCTAACCTTGTCTCTCCGGCCAGCTCATGAATCGTATGAAGTGTATCACTGTTCAGTCACACTATGTCAACCTACTACTACTGTATCATTCTCGCGACTCTCATTGACGGCTTTTGCCCACCTTACAACTGTTTTGTAGGGCAATGCAAATTCCCCTCAAGATGGAAGGTCTTGGCTGCCCGGGTGTCGCCGCGTTGAGGGCTGAATTGCCGACGTTTCGATCATCGTTTTCGTGGCCTTCAAGGCTGGTCTGCGCCGGGGTGATCTGCGCTCGAGCTCCCCTCAAGATTCTTGACGACTTGGAGCACACTGTCGCGCTGTGCGACCTCTGGCACATTCAATCTTTATGGGACTCCGTTGTTCCTGTTTCAAAACAATCGTGGACCATATTACATTAGACGGCCAGCTAACACGATGATCTGTTCATCTCGTCAGTGCACATGCGCGTGAAGTGGGAAGGGAGAATTCATTTGCTCGGAGGTAGCTTTTCGTTTAAGCAACATTATTTCGTTCTATTGCATGGCGTGTCACTAAAGCAGTATATATATATATATATATATATATATATATATATATATATATATATATATATATATATACAGAGAGAGAGAGAGAGAGAGAGAGAGAGAGAGAGAGAGGGAGAGAGGAATCTTCTGTACTGTATAACACGGTCTCGAACATTCGGCCATAATGACCGTGTTTAAAGATCTTTTGAGCCGTAACTTCGCAAACACCAGAATAAAAGTCTACTAGTGTTTTTCGAAAAATAATTGAGATGACTCAGATGGCTAGTATACTTCGCCAATAGAGGAGCGGTTTCTTCTCTCTCCCCGCAACCGCAGCCGGAGATAGGGCTACCAGATTCCTCCGCAGTCTGGGTATAAATGAGTGGTGCCCAGGCGACAAAGATAGCCGAAGTTGTCTGGTGAGCCGAGTTTTTAGTAGTGCGACGAGGTACTGTCGTCACTACGAGGGGGGGGGGTAACGGGCAGAGCTTTGGACTTGGGACGACGTTTGGTGGCTTTGGTGACTGCAGCAGTGTATTTGGGACATCAATTTGGTGAAACAGCGACTGGGCACTGTGCACGGTACACCTCCTGGCAATTTGGAACACGTCAAGAATTTGTTCGATATTGGAACTGTGAATTAGAGAATAAACCTCGTATTTGAATTCCTGCAATTTGTTTGTCCATTTTTTCCACAGTTATTAAATAAATTAATAATAATACTTTAAATTAAACCTTGGACAACCTCGTCTTATTCAAACGAGGTGCGCTAATTGCCATTGAGTTTCACATTATAATTTAGTAACGTAGCCCCAGAGCATTGAGATAACTACGAAAATACTCTTAACTAGGCTGCTAATGGTGTTTTTACACAAGTTGTGAATAAAAATAACAGAAAATACTTTTACTTTATGGAGATAAGACAGAGTGGGGTGATTGTAAAGATCCCACTAGCCGTCTAGCAGTATTTTTTGATTTAGAATGGTTGGATATGTGACAAGGGATTAAAAACTAATACAAGAAAATCAAGTGCATGATTGAAGGTATTTGCTGAAAACAGAAGTGAGATCTTTCCTTCCCAATATTACAGCTGAAATTCAAGGAACTACTAGAAGTCTTACTCTCCAAGTTCTAAAACACATTTAAGACTACGACCCCCATTTGTGCATTGGTCATACAGAGATTTCTGTGAGAAATTCATTAGGTCTTGAAGGACACATGACACAGAGCTATGGCTTATGGAAGCTACGTGGCTGACGTGGGAACAGTAGTGGCAACCAGCCCCGGTCTACCCTACTAAATTAAAGACGTTCAATATATTCAATTAACAATAATAATAAGCAAAAACATAATACCACGAATAATATAAATATATTACATAAATACGATAATAAATATTGACATTTCTTCGTCATAAACTGAAGTTGCTATTATGACCTTATTTTCTAAAATATTTTCTACGTATGTCACTTCATTCAAAATCTTCTTTTTCTAAAATATACTTATCACAAAACTGGCCTTCAAGATTTCTACATTTAATATCTCGCACTCCAGAAAAGTCACAAACCAGATGAAGCATCTCCTTAAGACAGTCGCCAAAAGCCAGCGCGGATTTGCGCGAATAAAAAGAATCCCGGTGTTAATTTCCCAAGATGGCGCCTCATTTCCATGACCGAAGAACATCCGGGGGAAGCCATACTTCACCCGAGGAGCTCAACAAAACACATCAGGGAGCGGAGCGGCGCTAGACGTAAGAGCCGGGCGCGGCTTGTTCTAAGACGTAATCCTCGAAAGTAACGACGAGCTCGCTGTTTGCCGCAAGCTGAATAAAAACAAACGCAAGCAGTTACGGCGCCGGCGGAGAAACTCGCCAAGAGATACGAGGAGGGGAGAAGCGCGGCGTCAGAGGAGCGAGGAAACGACGCCACAGCATGTGAAGTCGCGAGGAACATGGCAGAGAAGGAAGTCAAAAAGAAGTCAGGGAGCAAATGTGCCGTTACGAAGACCACATTACGTAAGAGTTTTTCTGTCGAAAATTCGCCGTTTTCCGGCGCACGATTACAATACTTTTTCTTCTTAGGAAGTAAGAGCGTGAAACTAAAAAGACAAGTAAAGGAAAGCGGTTGCCATACCAATAGATGAATGACTCAAATAGCCATGGAAGCAGTTGAGAAAAACATTCACTAGAAACACGAGAGAAACAAGAAATGAATCGTGAGAAACAAAAAATGGTGAATAAAGAACGCTAAAATTGTGAAACAGAGTTATAATAGATTGTTATGAGTAGTGTCATGTTCAGAGTAACCATTGTAGCCTCCCATGAAAAAAAAACTATGTCCAAGCTAAAGAAAGCGAATAAATCGTTAAGCTGTGAACGTTGCTGGAAGCATGTATGTAGTTGGCTGGAGCAGATGGCTGGAAGGAGAATGAAGCAAGACGTCAATGTGAAAGACGAAAGATTAACAGGAAATTATTTGTACAGTTTGGAAACTAATCAGAAAATTGAGAAGAATATCAGCCAAAATTGAAAAAATGAAAGCATGTGATCGAAAGAGAAATGTAACTTTACATTCATCTTTCTTATATCACCCGCTACCCGTTTCTTATTTCATAAGAAGTAAAAAGGGTAGAAGTAAAAAGAGGGTGGAAGAGAAAAGAGATGGAAAAGGAAAGAGGGGGAAGAAAAAAGGGGGAAGAGAAAAGTAGGCAAACGGGGCAAGAGGGTGGAAGAGATGAGAGGAAAGCGATATGGGAGAGAGAGATAGAGAAGAAAGGAAGAAAAGAGAGAGACAAAAATACACGAACGAGAGAGAGATAGAGAAAGAGAGAGAGAGAGAGAGAGAGAGAGATAGTCGGGAGCGAGTGGTTCAGACGGGTTGAAGCCAGTCGGGAGTGTACTGAAGCAGAAACTCACGAAGCGGGGCTGGGCCGGTGGCGGGGAGATGCAGGGCGGGGTAGGGCGGGGCAGGGAGGGGAGGGCGCCGGATCCCGAGAGAAATCAAGGGATGATATATTTTAATGAGAGCTCTTGCATCAGCCCGCTCGCCCGTCCGCACGCCTTCCCCTCACCTCCCCTCACCCGCCACCCGCCCGCGCCCCGCCCCCTCCCAGAGACCTCCTTAATTGCTTCACTGGCGCCCGACGACGCCGTCCTCGCCGCGCGTCCTCACCCCGCCTGCCCCCCCCCCCGGCGGCGTCCGCGCCGGCTGTAAACTGTTTAACTGCGGCGGCCTGCCTGGGACGCTGCGATATTAATTTAGCGTGTCCGCGGAACGGCCTATTACTATTAGGTAGAAGCACTATTTGCACAGTGATGCGGTCGTCTTGCCGCCCGAGGACGGCTAAGTGCCGTGCAAGTATAGTAACGGTGAAGTTGTTGCAAAATGACCGTAAGAGTGAGTGAGTGAGTGAGAGAGAGAGAGGGGATGAGAGAGCAAAGGAGAGAGGGAACGAGATGGTAACAGGGATCACTGGGGGAAATCGAACGTTTATAGATATAAACTACTGGCCTTCTAATTTAATTGCTAAAATAAAAAGTAAATGAGCCGCTGAGATGCATATATTACAGCAATTCTTAATTGATGTTGAAATATTTTATCATAACATTCTATATTAAGGATGTAATTATCAAGATCGATTAGTAAATAGAGGGGAATCTTTGCAATGGTAATTGTTCTCATTTACCCGAAAACGATTACTTATTTACTAATTCATTTATTTATTAATTAATTTACTTATTTATTAAATCCTGGTCGATTGAAACTTCATTAAAACCTTTTAACACATATTTATTAATTGATTTATTTCTAAGTAAAATGAAACTTTAAGAATCATCCTTTCTCTCAAAAATCTACGTGAATGTGAGTTATTAATTATTGTTGATAAATTAATTTAATTAATATTATTAATTATTAATTATATTATTAATTAATATTATTAATTTATATTAATAGCAATATTTTTGTTTTATGATAAATATGAGTAACTCTAATTTACTCAGCTTTTCTCAGAATTCTGACACAGTGTGTTTTGAAAAACCTCAATATGATAAGAAGACACAGCACTGTCGAAGAAGAAGTGAGAAACATGAGAGAAGCTTTTAGTGTGCGACAGAGGCAGGAAGAGAAGATAGAAGACAGCTTGAAACAGAGAAGTGAAACTGTTGTTTCAAACAAGGATAACGCGATCATACCGCCTCTAAAGCGTGTAAGCGCAGTTTACTGCACAGAAACATCCTGTCGTCCATTACAGCTCAGAGAAATGGCTTGCGAGTACCCCAGACGCGGAAACCAGCAGATGAGGTCCATCCTCAAGTGAACGGTGAACGAGGAGTTAAATGGTCCGTTTGTGTACCGACACGGAATCCAATTCTTTAGTGCAGTTGCGAGAAAGGGACCCGTTGGTACTGCCCACATATGAGTATACTCAAAGCCGCAAGGGTAAGTAAGGGTCAGTGTGGTAAGATTAAACAACGTAAACAAAAACCTCAATTTTGCAGCAATAGTAGTTGTAAAGTGAGGAAACGAGCACAACACATGAATGGTTTCCAAGAAAAATTAAAATGATCGTCGATCGTAATTGGTCACTTATTTCTTTAACATGCCAACTTACGTTTCATTCTCTTTCCGTTATTCACTGTACATCTAGAAATTTATAACGTCCCATTGGAAGAGCAGTACATGTCACGATCTTATTAACATGTTTTTAGAAATATCTCAATTTTTGGAAATATCCCTCTTTATTTCTGCGGCAAGAAATGGAAAATACAATCATAGCATGTTGAAAGAGACAGAAGTTCTCAAAGGTCAAATTCATATCGAGCATCTATATAATTAATTTAACTTAATTTCTTTCATTTGAAGTTTGTTTGAAGTTCCAATTTGAATACAAAGTATATTTATATATGTAGATTATATTGCAGGGATTCGAGAAAACTATAATTTTCTGCCTCTAAAACCCAGTTCATGAACTTACAAAGGTATGAGTGACAAGAAGGGTGATAATATAGAATATGTTATTCAGCAACGCATTTCCTCGACGTAAGACGGTTCTCTTTGATGTGAGACTGTTCTCTTTCCGTGATCGGAGTCAACAGAATCTCGGCCGTCCGGGAGACGCCGTGTTCTTGTCACACGTTTCGGCCGTCATACTGAGACCTTCCTCAGGGCGAATGATGGACTGCGCAAGGGATGTAAAAAAGAGGTTCCCGCCCACCCGACTGCCGTTTGGTTGAATGATCCGTTAATCAGGCAACAATCGGTTAATCAGAAAGCATCCGCCAATCAGGCAACGGCCCCCTGGGCGGAGTGGGAGAAGGGACCGTTTGGTCAGACGTCAATGAGTAGGAGAAACCGCGCGCCGTCACCACCGGAAGTCGCGGTAAAATAAAAGTTTTGAGACATCGTGGAGACGCAGGTCTTCGTCGGCATCCAGAATTATGGGATGTTTATTTATTTATTTATTTATTTATTTATTTATTTATTTATTTATTTATTTATTTATTTATTTATTTATTTATTTATTTATTTATTTATTTAGTCAAAAACTGTATGTGACGTATGGGGGAGAAAATCATCTGCGCACGCATTCTTGAGTTTCAGAATCCCTTCCGAACAATTTAACTATTAATAGTTGAAAGATGAAAAATAATAGTAATAATAATAATAATAATAATAATAATAATAATAATAATAATAAATTTAAAAAAGCGAGAGATTAACATTTCAAAAACTAGATATTTTCGTTGACAAATTATAGAAAACTTATTTTTAACTGTAAAGGAACGAACAGATTTGATTTTTCTGTATTGTTAACAAAATAGAAACTCACCCTAAGCTCTACTACCATTACAAGCAAAAGGAAAGTTCAACAAAAAGGTGCGCAAAGTGAAGCTACATTTACGCCCAGAAGCAAATCAAGGGGCCATCTCAGCATTTGCTCAATGGATCAGGGAAACTGGACAAGAACCCGATCTAGATGGGGGTCATTGACCCGGAAGCTGAATTACATTATTTGTTACAGGCATATTGAGTCTTTTTTTAATTATACAATGCAAATGTAAACTAATTCATTATACTATGTTGGTTGTGTTAAAGTAAACATGTTTTTTATTTTTGACGATCAGTATAGTCTCTAACTGTATAGAAACAGTTTTGCAGCAGAAAAGATTTTCCTTTTAACTTACATTTGTGTACCTACTTAAATTGTTTAATGTTATTAGGCAATGCGTTGTAAAGTAACGTACATGTGTTGTATGTGGATTTCTTGTAGTGAGCTGTTGATACTGACACTTGATGAACATGATTTCTACGTCGAGTGTTGTAACTATAAATATCAGTATTACATGAAAATATGTTCCCACCGTTTAGAAAGTCAGTTTTGACAAATACTAGAGACTCATAAATAAATAGGCAAGGCAATGGTAAGATTCCAAGTTCAATGAAAAGAGGCTTGCACGGATCACGTGGATGGGATATTTTCATTATTCGGATAATTCTCTTTTTAAATCTAAATGTCTCGGCACTAAAGGATGAGTTTCCCCAGAATATTATGCCATATCTCAGTTGGGAATGTACATTTGCAAAATACACGCAACGAGCTGCATTTCCACCGCTTCTTTGCCAGTTTACCATGCGGGGGAGGGGATTGGACCGATTAATTTATCTTATTGTACTTGTCGAATGTGTTGACGGAGGGGTTCCTTAATGGTTCGCCCAGCCTCGCCGATGCGATTGTGACCATTGGAGCATTGAATCTCGCACACTCCTTATGTCAGAGCGGGTGGATCGCGATCTAGCTTTCGCCTGATTTTTTTGCAGGCTTTGTAGACCATATTTACATCGAAGTTGCTCAAAATCTTGCCAATTTCGTTTGCTAGAAAATACGGCAAAATAGCCATCTTACTGTTGGCGTCAGCACTAGGTGTAGTGATGTCATGTGTGTATAGTTCAACAACTTAGAAAAAAAACCTGGTCTACGCATGCGCGAAAAGTGGCGGAAGGGTAGGTTCCCTCTCTTCGCGGCCCAACATGGCCGCCTGAACAGCCGCCGCCGCCGCCGCCGCCGCCGCCTCGACCCGAGCGGGCAGTGGCTAGACTGTCCGGTCTTGACAACTATCCCGAATCCTGGGGCGTTCAAGGCTCTTATCTCTGTTTATCAATTCGAACGATTTTTGAACGTGAGAAATGCCATGTCGAGAGATATGAACTTCCTTCCCTTCTCCTCACAATTGCCACAACTGTTCCGAATTTTTCTCGCTCGGGAGTCAGTTTGCGTGCACTTCTTGCTGTACGAGGGTGTAGATCTCCAATTTATTGCTTTGCCGCGTTTTCGAATGTTTACATTTCTGTTGATATGGCTTTTCCTTCAACGTCCTCGTGTATATCAGGGCGACTGTTTAGAGGCCAGGTTCGTGAGATAGGGTTTTGAGTGACATTGTGCTTACGACAAATTAAAACCGCTCGTCGTCAAGAGCGTTGTGTGAGAAGGACGAAGTTGCAAGAGGAATCTGCTATCGTTGTAGGCGGTCCTTGAATTCAACTGAACTCCTCCTCGAGAGCAGTGGGGTGTGGCTTCGCCACGCCTGCTGATGTAAGCGACGCCATGATGTTTTTTGGAACTTGTCAAGGTGCAGTACCACCAGAGGTCATCTCTGCCTAGGACGCGGCAAGACAACCAAGATTCTAGGTCCTCTTCTTGCTGACATCCTCTGGAGAAATAATTCTCATACAGTTACCTGCATCGGAACTCCCAGAGAAAAAAAAGAGTAAATAAGAAAACGAAGGTAACATGTGTTTTCGTGGAAGAAAGGCGCGCAGTGACACCAATATTATTAATATTACAACTTACGAGAAATTCTGTTTCTGTTATATATTTTGAATCTAATGAAATCATCACCTGATTACAAACAGTATGTGATATCGTTATTCCGAAAAAAAATTGTAACCAGTCTGGACATGTCAATAAAATCTTGGCGCATTCAAAAGTGACGTTCAGCTCCTTTGCGGAAGCACAAATTCATTTAAAGCAGCAAATGGAGCAGAATTATAGTCATCTGTCTATGCTGAATTACAAGGCACTGGAGAAAATCACATAATTACTACTCTTGAAAATGCAGTTAATGAGTGACTCTGAGATCTGTGAGCGTCGCCTTTCTTGTTCCACTACAAACGCGTTCACTCTGCTTCAAGTACTTTTCGAAGGTGGTGCAAACCCGTACTGAAAGTGAACTTATCTTTGCTGCTGATTTGATATCTGCTGTTTAGACATTTTTATTGGATCTAACATAATTTTGATACTACTCTTATCTACACTACTTTTATTTTCTGTATCAGTGACTTGTATCGTTGCTTACGTGATCAATTTTTTGAGACATATAGAAGCCAAACTAAATTGATAGTCTATGAACAATGTGAAGGAATGTTTCGCATTTTTCATAAACTTTGGCTAACTTCTTCGGGGTTTGACAACACCCCACGACCGTACAAATTGATAACGTATTGTAAGTAAACTATGTTGGTTGTTCAAAATTATGAATCGACTCATCTTTTTCATGACAATCCAGATTTTATTAATTTTTATGAGAAAAAATGCACAAACGATTAAAGCTCTGGCTTAATAAGTAAACATATTTACGCGGTTTCAACTTTGTATTCCAATGCACTTTCGCCACGAAGTCCTCATTAACAATTTTCCATCAGAGACGGATATGTGGGAGTGTCGGTAAGTCATGAACCCTTCCCTAAGATATTCATCTTTTTTTAAATCCATGTAATATTGCGTTTTTCAAACGAGCTTAATTTTAAGTTGGCATTTTATGCAACGTTCTTCTAAATATAAAGAAAAGCTATAAACGGATGATAAAGACTAGTCTGGTTCATTTTTGTAACTTCCCATGTTCCCACATCAATCTTTCATATAGATGGTGGATGGTCAAAATACTGTCACATGTTCGTTAAGATCGGTTATCAGCTCTTTAACTTTAAATATTTGCATTTTAAGACCTATTAATTGTATGATAGTCTAGTACATGTTATGATATTGTGTGTGAGAGGAGAGTAGGAGGACAGGATGAAGAATGAAAGTTTGCCCGTGGCCTGTTTGTTAAAGTTCTGATTCGGTATTCGCCTTGTTTTAATCGGAGTAATGAATCAAGTCTACGTGCCAGAACGGCCGACAGTTAGTATTCTTCTTCAGCCAGCAATTGAACTCGACCCAATCTAGTGAGTGTCGAAAATCCCCTACCTACAACAAGACTCAGAAACTAAGTCCCTGGTCCTCCCGTTCAACTATTGTAACGTAATGTAGGGCTACAGCTAGCGACCGCCGGGGCGCCATAAAGGTGCGGCGGCAAAGGATTAGACGCCAGGGGCCAGGCAGGATGTGACACGCCGAGGTATTCTGAGAAATCCTAAGAGCTAGGGAAAGGGATGCCTAAAGTGCGGGACAGCGCATTTTTTGCCGCGTGCCGCGTGACAAATTCTTGGAATCCATGGAAATGGATGTCCAAAAATGCCTGGCAAAGCGACTAGCGCGGGCCGTGTGCAAAACCCAGTGACGTTTCAGGGCACGTGGGTGGCAGCTATATAAGAGCGATCGCAGAGCGTGGGGGTGGGGTTTGTTGAGGTGAGTGGGAACCCTCGTGCGAACGCACAAACTTGCGCCCAGGGCGGTGCGGAGCCGAGCTAGGCTCGTGCGGCAACCCATGTATTGGGATGCCGTTGTGGACGATACACACGGGTGACCGAGGTCGCCGGAGCTGTCTGCTGTGTGCGGGAGGCTCGCTGAGGAGTGGCGCGGGCCACGAGTCAGTCATTTCATTTTTAAGGATCGTTCCTGCGATCAGGGAAGTAAACATCTACCAGAGCTGAGTAACTTAAATTATTACTGTACATATTGTGAATAAACCTGTACATATTTATCATTGAAGCTTGTGTCTGTGATTATTGTGTATTCCCACGACGTCACACTATGCTGCAGTGTCGACGACATTGCCACAAACACTTCACAACGGTGACTCCCAGAATAAAATTACAGTTCTGTCTATATCCAATTGCGAGGCACCAGAGAAAACCGCTTAAAATTTCGCGTCTTTAAAACGCAGTTGCAGAGTGACAACGAGGACCTCTGTGGGTGTCGCTTTTGTTGTCCTGCTCTAAACGCGCTCTCTCTGTTTCAAGAGCTTTGGCCTCTGCGGAGTTGCCGCTGCCCCGCTTTGGAAGTAAATTCCGGAAAGTGGTCTTCCCTGCGCCGGGAGTCAGGAGCTCTTTAATTAGGAGGAACAAAAGATAGGGATAATTTTAACGTTGCCAGAAGAGAAATGTAACACCTCAAAGTTGATTTACAGCATTGTCTTTCGTCAGACAGCAGAGACCCAGTAAGGACGAAAATAAAAGAGGTATTGTGTGAACGTGAGAAAAGAGGTGAAATGCGGAAAATCAAGACAAAACATAAAGACGAAAGAAAAGGTTTTGTTGGGGAAGATGCGTTGAAGGAATAAAGTATGTTATTTGAGAAGGAGCCCGAAACAGGAGACAAAAAAGAGAGTTTGAATTCGTGAGGATATAAAAAAAGAAGTATGCGTGGAAAGAGACTGAAAGGCAATGTGATTCCTCCAAGTTTTCCTGACTTTTAGCTCCCTAGATCTCGACCAGCACCATTCAGCTCGGACTACACATAAACATTGGTCTCCCGCGGAATGACATCGCATTATACCGCTCATTTCGAATGAATTTAGATCTCATGATTCGATTTTTCCTTCCTATGTTGAGATTTATTTACTCATTTATACGATTACATATACATTCTCGTGTACATTCATAGACATGAAGTAATATACTTAGTGTAGAGAATGTTGTGTATTTCCGCGGAAAATCAATTTCGAAATTTTAACGGGAATACAAATTTTGGAGTTACCTGATATCGAAATTTTTTGTTTTTCAAATTTTAAACGAATTCTTTGAATTTCAAGCCAAATTACTTGTAGCTGAGAATGACAATGGCCGGTGATAATAGTTTTACACAAGTATTGAGATTGAGAGAAACGATACTATACAATTTCGTATGAGAAGCCCAAATCCCAACAAAAACAAAAATTAAGTTGCTCTAAAAATTGATACACACGGACGATTGATTCTGGCAAACCTCAGTCAAAAAATGAAATGACTAACAAAAGCACTATTTGTGGAAGGTTATGAAATACTCGAACTACGTATTTTTTTGCGATATTGTTCCCTACTCCACAATAAAAACACATAACAATGCGCTTTTATACGATAAAATAAAATGTACCACAAGTCATTGAAATAAATTTCATTTCAAATATCACAAATCAATCACCAAATCTGCTGTAAATTCTGTGGTCAAGTAAATCTTATTTGATGTTTTCAATAGATAAATCAATCATATTTTTTAAAAAGAAGTCTGACCTCCGACCGAATAAAAGAGATGCGCTTTACGCTCAAAATTGTGCCAAACGTTTCTGCAAAAACATAAATTCTAGTGCATAGACGTACAATGCGGCCGGACCGGACAAATGAACGGGAAAATGGTATGAAAACATTTGCTTGCGGACGAGAAGATGTACACACGTTTTGCCGTCAAAGAAATTTTTTGGTATAAAGCACCCACTAAACGTAATTTTTGACTGCACAATATATTAGAGAAAGTAATTTACTATATACAGGAACACAGTTTATCCACTTTTTCTGTACCAGGGCCCATACGAGTTTTTCTACCCCAAAAATGTCGAATTTTGACGAACCATTACAATTCTTTCTCTTTACTATGCAAGTAAGTAGGAAGTCGAACAAGTAAAATGAAATTATGAGAGAAACGTTTATAAAATTTATTTAACAAATATAGCGTTCACACGCTTAATAATTGATTTACTAAGGAGAAAGCTTTACTAAAATGCTTCACAGAAGACCTGTTAATAATAAGTATTATAAAAGTATTATAAAATTATGGTCGTAGCACAAATTGCAAATTTTCGAGTTGCGCATGTTTTGTGTGACCTACGAATGTGGACATCATAATAAACTTATCACAGAATAGGAGATAGTTCATATTGTGATATCTTACGACGCTTAAATGTCATTTAATGTGACCAATTTTTCATTCCTCACGGCTTGTGAGTTGGGTGAGACGTAACACCGTAACAATAATGCAAATATCCATAAAACAATTAGGAAGTTACAGAGCATTGATTCAAATATTAACATACACGCTAGAAGAAAAAAGTGAAGCGAGAATGTATTTTGTATATCAGAAAATATATCTTTTTAAACAAAAGGAGACTACAGTCCAAAAAGAAAACCTAGTCTGAAAAGTCCGTTGAATCAATGAAATAGGGTAGCTAGCCGCCTTTCATTGGGAAGAGCAGTCCTCGTAATGTTACCCATTGACCTCTCATTCCCCATTAAATAATAATATTCTTATTTTCCACAAAATTGAAATAAATTATACATATAATTCAATAATGTTTGGATTAATATAAGCCTCCGGTAGCTAACGTAAGAAAGTCATTAACACATTCAATATTACTTGAAATATGTAACTTTGTGTACGTTACGCATTCAAAAATAACAAAATTCTTATATGCATTTAACACTAATTGCTTTCGGAATCGAACAAAACTATTAATTAATTTAGTGAAAATACTCTCTGTAAAATAACGCAATGAATCACAATAGGCAGACGCCAGTCATTAAGGCGTTATCCAGACAACCAGATGTACCTCACCGGGCTTGCTTCTCTCCCATCCGTACACTCTAGGAAGAATGGAAGGGTTTCTGGGCGGTTGGTACAAACGGCGCAGAATTAGCGAAAGTTTGTTCGAGTACATCAAATGGCAAAGATGACGAATTAGAGAGAGCGCGCAAAATTTTCCATGACGTCACTTATGTACACGTGCATCCCTAGTCTTTTTCCACAAGAAAGAGATTTAACACCAATCATGCATCTGAAAACCTTCTCATATGATACACACGAATGAGGATCGAAAGGGAGCTAGAAACTCAAGCGAAGTCTTAATAACAGCGAATAAAAACAAAGGATGAAATATTAAAGGGAGAATTTCGGGTACATAGAAGAGAGGTGTCGTAAAATCAGGATGAAGTTGGTGAAACAGAGAATATCATCTCGTTTCGACTTTTTCGGAGAGAATAACATCTTGCGAGGAATAAAATTCTGCCGGCCAGCGTAACACACCACGTCTCGAGTGTTCGCGTCTTTAAGAAAACTACGATGCATTCAGTATTCACGCGTACGCAAGGAGATGTTCGTTCAAATAATTTTATCGACATTTGTCCAAAGGCAAGCTACTATCATAGACATTCAAGTCTATATTTTTAATTTGCGTGCATCGTCATCTTCAGTGCGAGAAAAAGTTCTCCTACTAATTTAAGAAGGAGATGCTCGTTCAAATAATTTGATCGACATATGTCCAACGGCAAGCTACAATCGGAGACATCGACGATTTCTATGTTTAATTTGCGCGTACCTTCGTCTTCGGTGTGAGTGAAGTTCGCGAACTAATTTGAGAAGAAGATGTTCGTTCAAATAATTTAATCGATTTTTGTCCAACGGTAATCTACGATAATAGACATTCAAGAGCACTATTTTTAACTTGCGCGGACCGTCTTCAGTGTGAATAAAGTTCGCGTTCTAATTGGGGAAGATGTTCGTTCGAATGGCGACGCCCAGGCACCACCGCTGAGCTTAATTGCCCACGGGCGCGCTGCATTACTCATCACTTGTTCAGTCGACACGCGCCTCCCTGTCCGGGGTGAGAAGAAAGGCTCGAGATGAGCAACCCTTGTCAGCTGAAGGCTTTCCACACCACGGAGACACTGTCATGGTAAGTAGATTAAGAAAAGAGTAAGTCAGATAAATTCAGTCGCCACTTGAATTACCACGTAGGGGTTAGTCCTCGCACCCACCTTGATTATTTTTACATTATTCTGACGGGTATTGATAATGTAATTCCCGATTGTGTATTGAACCGCATACGCGAGGTAATAACGTCCTGACGCCACATCACAATAAACATGAATTCCAACATTAATAATATTTTAAAGGTCTTTTTGTCCTACAGTTTTCATGCATATTGCATTTATGAAAAGCGCACAGTCTGCAGTATTTCTACATGAAAACATTTAAGTATGTTGGATATTTTTCGTTCTGAAAGCGTTCTGTTTACCTCTACCGGCTGAATCGTTCAGCAACACATTTGTTTACGGTGGAAATCAAATGTGTTGGTTGAGTTCGTGAGATGCGTGAAAGGCGATTCGTGAGATTTTGTCAATTAGTATTTTAGTTCATGGATTTTCTGGTAAGCTTCTTTTATTGCCACATGTAAATACGAAGTTACTGAATCTCGATTCTGCTGCAAAGACATTTTCCATTAGAAACGTTTTTTCTCCACTCTCGCTAAACCCTTCGTAGCCACAGCCGTGCTTCTAGCGACAACGATGACGGTCTTTCCATTTTTTCTCCCCATCTTTCTTTTACAACAAGTATTAATAAATTAGCTTAGAGCGTACGTACATAAATGCTGGGAATGAATGTTCTCGGACGGCGCATTTCATTTGTGTGCAGGGGCGGTACTACCGGCAGAGCCACTGGCAGTGCTGTGACAACTCGTACAGAAAACATGCAGTCCAT
Organism: Teleogryllus occipitalis; assembly: GCA_011170035.1. Lineage (NCBI taxonomy): Eukaryota > Metazoa > Arthropoda > Insecta > Orthoptera > Gryllidae > Teleogryllus > Teleogryllus occipitalis. The sequence goes on from BLKR01002148.1 coordinate 154,415, forward strand.
GTAAACACGACTTTTGGCTTCATATGCTTCTGGTTTGGGATCTTGAAGTTTCTGTACAGCTTTTGTATGAGAAACTACATGCAAACTGTGCCGTGTATAAAGGTCTACACAAAATAAAGACATTCAATTCTGTCGACCTTTGTTTTAGAGGTCCTTGATGGATGTGAGCAGCCTTACTCTAGAATAAAAGTAGTTTATTGTAGTAATATAGGTAGTTGTATTAGAGAGAGAGAGAGAGATGGTTGTACTAGACAGAGATGGTTGTTCCAGAGAGAAATGGTTGTTGCAGAGAGAAATGGTTGTTCCAGAGATAAATGGTTGTTCCAGAGAGGAATAGTTGTTCCAGAGAGGAATAGTTGTTCCAGAGAGAAAGAGTTGTTCCAGAGAGAAAGAGTTCTTCCACAGAGAGAGAGAGAGAGAGAGAGAGAGAGAGTTGTTCTAGAAATAGATATGTGCAGGCTCTCGGCTGTCACATCAATAGCCTCGACGCGGCATCACCCGGACTGCCGTGTGCCTTCATATGACACTGGCCGGGGAAGCCTACGAATATACATAGAGAGAGATAATTCGACTAGAGGTAGTTGCAGTAAAGATAGTTGAGCAACAGATGGTAGATGGGCAATAGATGGTAGGTGGGCAACAGATGGTAGGTGGGCAACAGATGGTAGTGGGGCAACAGATGGTAGTGGGGCAACAGATGGTAGTGGGGCAACAGGTGGTAGTGGGGCAACAGATGGTAGTGAGGCAACAGATGGTAGTGGGGCAACAGATGGTAGTGGGGCAACAGATGGTAGTGGGGCAACAGATGGTAGTGGGGCAACAGATGCTAGTGGGGCAACAGATGCTAGTGGGGCAACAGATGGTAGTGGGGCAACAGATGGTAGTGAGGCAACAGATGGTAGTGAGGCAACAGATGGTAGTGGGGCAACAGATGGTAGTGGGGCAACAGATGCTAGTGGGGCAACAGATGGTAGTGGGGCAACAGATGGTAGTGGGGCAACAGATGGTAGTGGGGCAACAGATGGTAGTGGGGCAACAGATGGTAGTGGGGCAACAGATGGTAGTGGGGCAACAGGTGGTAGTGGGGCAACAGATGGTAGTGGGGCAACAGATGGTAGTGGGGCAACAGATGGTAGTGGGGCAACAGATGGTAGTGGGGCAACGGATGGTAGTGGGGCAACGGATGGTAGTGGGGCAACAGATGGTAGTGGGGCAACAGATGGTAGTGGGGCAACAGATGGTAGTGGGGCAACAGATGGTAGTGAGGCAACAGATGGTAGTGGGGCAACAGATGGTAGGGGGGCAACAGATGGTAGTGAGGCAACAGATGGTAGTGGGGCAACAGATGGTAGTGGGGCAACAGATGGTAGTGGGGCAACAGATGGTAGTGGGGCAACAGATGGTAGTGGGGCAACAGATGGTAGTGGGGCAACAGGTGGTAGTGGGGCAACAGATGGTAGTGGGGCAACAGATGGTAGTGGGGCAACAGATGGTAGTGGGGCAACAGATGGTAGTGGGGCAACGGCAACAGATGGTAGTGGGGCAACAGATGGTAGTGGGGCAACAGATGGTAGTGGGGCAACAGATGGTAGTGGGGCAACAGATGGTAGTGGGGCAACAGATGGTAGTGGGGCAACAGATGGTAGTGGGGCAACTGATGGTAGTGGGGCAACTGATGGTAGTGGGGCAACTGATGGTAGTTGGGCAACTGATGGTAGTTGGGCAACTGATGGTAGTTGGGCAACTGATGGTAGTTGGGCAACTGATGGTAGTTGGGCAACTGATGGTAGTTGGGCAACTGATGGTAGTTGGGCAACTGATGGTAGTTGGGCAACTGATGGTAGTTGGGCAACTGATGGCAGTTAGGCAACTGATGGTTCTTAAATAACTGATGATTGTTATATAACTGATGGTTGTTATACAACTGATGGTGTATCAGCGATGTGTGATGGTGTATCAGCGATATTGTTAATGGAGGAAACGGTAGTGCTTGTAGTGGTGATGACATTAATGGTCGTGAAAGAAAAAGAAGAAGATCGATAGCAATTCTGTGTTGGAATAACCCCTATTATCATGCACTGAAACGGGAACTGGGTCGCGCCATCTGAATGTCATTCAAAGCGCAAAACAAATTTCAAGCGGCCAAAGTGACGTCGTAGTCACAGCTTTCATGAGGCCGCCTACGACTTCAGCTACTTTACTGAAGTCGCTGACGCAACCGAATCCACTTCCACTCCCTTCCTTCTCCCCCCCCCCCCACTCCCTTCTCCTCCGTCACCTTCGCGCTCGCCATTGGAGCGTGCGGAAACGTGGAATTTAAGCCGCTTTATACGAGAAACAAAGGAAAACATTCAAGGTTTCCCGATTCAATTAATTCGGGTAAAGATACTGCCAGGGGCACTGGGTTGACGAAGTCGGATGGAGAAGAGAGCTACGAGGAAATGCGAACCGAGGAATGAAAGGAGAATCAAAAAAAGAGGAGAAGGACTTTGCATCATGAAAGACGGTGGCTTGAAAAGAATTTTCAGAGTGAATGTTTGCATTATTGCGAAAATGTATAGTAATTTCTGAGTATTTCAGTATAATTCTACCGTGGGATATGGATCACGGGATTGGTCAATTAATAAAACACATTAGGTTGCCAACGTTTCGGTTGATTGATTGATTGATTTTTTCGTGTTTCCGGGCACGTCAAATACTTTGATCATTAATCCTGTTAGTGTAGTGCATGTTTTTTACCGGGAGATGGCGGTGATATTCCCCCGCTGCATGGCGAGATCCGGCGCCGACCTACCGTCGGCTAGTGGGGTTTCCCTCTAACCAGGACTATCCCACCAGCGGGGCACCACCCCAGCCGGGACAAGCTCTAAGCTCCCGACCTGTCTCCCGGAATATGTGATAGTGTAGTGCATGTTAGTGTAAGTGTGTGTGTTTGAGGGGAGAGGATAGGACAAGGAAGACGAAGGACAGATCGCGCGCGGTCCGTGGCCCGTTTGGTAGGGTACTGCCCCGGCATTCGCCTGGTGTTGATCGGAGAAACCACGGAAAACTACCGATGAGAGCAGCCGGTCGCTAGAATTCTCCTCCAGACAGCGACTGAATTCGACCTAGCTGAAAAGCTATATGTAATTCAGTTATGTTCATTAACTGAACTGTAACGGAAATATTTAAAAAAACATTAAGTGTGAATATGTTTGTTGAGGCTGCAAAATAGTTTGTTTTTGGGAGAACAACAGACGATGATTTGGGTTGACGACAAGCCTCCTGCCGCCTTTCCTCCCTTGTCACAAGGGAAAATTCTGAAAGAAAATTATTAAGAATTATTAGTTTTCCTCAGCGTAAGAATGATCGAGTATTAAAGAAATTTTTAGTATTACCTCATCCGGGCGAAAAGAAGATCGTTTTCTGTCGTAATTCGGGCGTAATGTAATGTCCAACAAGGTTCCAAACCGTATACTCTGTTCACGGAGTCTGCACTACCGTTACCAATCGTCAAATGCTAATTTTTCAATGCAGCGAAAATGTGAATTACTTAGTCTTTTTACTGACGAGGCTATCCGTTGTGAAACCGCTCGGCCGAAGATTCTCAAACAATTCAATTTCGTGGCGTCTTATTTGGAAATGCATCTGACTCTAAGAAATTGTTATCAATAGGAAATTCTATCTTCAAAGCAGTTTGTCCTTCCAGAGAGTTTCATACAAAAGACGTATTTGCCTTTCTCTCTGAAAGCCCGCCCGCAGTTTTTACTGAAAAAATAGTTTAAGTCCAACGCGTGATGTTTAAAATTTAGGCTCTTTGTTGTTAATTAGTGCCAAGGAATTGTTATAAATGATTGGATTCCAGGTACGGCGCCAAATTTGAATTAATTTCTGCCCCTATGTGCCAACAATGTCTGATTGCGTTTTTGATTTCGAAATAATTTAAATACATTTCTCTACGGTTACTACAAATAGTAACCATGTTTTACACTTAAAATCATTTCCATTTTACACACCACACTATGGTTTTCTCTTGAAACAAGAAGCACATTTAATTCATTCGTTCTGAGTCAGTTGTGATAGTTCATTCTCTTCCTGAAAAATCGAAACTTAACGGCAGATAAAACTAATGCAGCTACTGCAGCACTTACTTTCGAAAATCGATATCGGCCAAGGATTATTATAATATCACACATGCTTCCATATTCTGCACGAAGGAGATGAACATAGGAATTTTTGAAATTCAAAATATCACCCCCAAATTTTACCCCCAAATCTTAACATTATTCATAATACAAAATTTATTTCAATATAATGCGCAATTCATCTAACAGCATTGTCGCTGGGTAGGGTCGAGTAAATGCTGAGCGACCCGGGCTGCATATTTCGTATTGTGCAAAATGAATTCCCAGTCAATGACGGGTAATCAGTTGTTAAATAATATTTTTAATATTTACTGTATGTTAATTTCGGGAACTACCACCAATTATTCTATATATTTTCATTGTGAAAACAGAATGTATCAATTCACTCCAAACACCTTTTATAAAAACAACTTTGATAACAATAATTCAAAATTCAATAAAACACTTATTTTTATATTGTGTTAAGTAGCTTTTTTACGGTCTCAATTGAATTGTTTGCCGAGACCGTAAGGCGATGCAATAATATTTGAAAAATGTTTGTAATTTTATATTGAGATAATTTGTTTGATATCTCGAGGAATTGCAGTATGCTGTAGAAAGTCATGAATGTACAAGCGTCACTAAGGGATATGTCTTTTCACTGCATTATTTTCTAGGCGTTGAGTTCTTTTTCAAAGTAATAAAACCGTTACGAAATACGGCAACCGTCTTTTTTAATGAATATTAAACAATGACCAACTTTACCTGCAAATAGTATTGCAGAGTATCCCCTCTTTATTTGAAGAAAGAATGTTTACATCAATAAACAACATGGAATAAGTAAGTTAGAAAAAAGGAAGATCAGGGTACGAAAGGAGGTTATTGCAGGATAGCAATCATAGTTAAGAAAGATGCTTGCCATGAGGAATTTGAAAAACATAAGGTAAAAAGAAGTATCACGATAAATAAGTAAAGAGCATCTCGGTGAAGGAAGCGCCCAAAACTTTTTACTGAACAAAAGAAGGAATGAGAAATGCAGCCGACTCGTAACTTCAAACTGTAGAGTGGGATGTTAGAAGTTTTCTTCTTGTCGGGAAGACTTCAGGCGAATTAAAGATGAGTTTACCAAGCAGATGGTGTAAATTCTTACAAGTTTTTTGGAGTATTAAAGGAATCCCTAGAGGATGAAGAAACTTCTTACACATTTTCTTCATAGAATTCTGCTCACGTGTAGGACTACATTTCCTTTTACGGATTATGCATTTTATGACATCAATACCAGTATTATTAGAAAAGCTCATTCAAATTATTTGTTTTGTGATTAATGCATTGGTGAATTTTATTACAATATTAAATTAATGAAAGTATAATTCCTGATGAACATAAAACCTTAGATGTTAATGCAAAACGCAGTGTATGTCTGCACTAGTTGATATACCACATGTTCAAACATATCTGCAGCCCTTTAAATTCAGACACAAGTCATGAAAAATTAAACGTTGACAAACTAAGTGAAGAGAACCGTCTCTAAGCGACTATCTCATCCGCCAGATTTCACGCACTTCACAATTTATCCCCATTTGCAGCGCGAAGAGTTTACTAGAAGCCATAACTCTTTTTCATCAAATCACAGAGCCGAGAGTAACACGAATATCGTAAAACGACACAGCCACCCTTAAACTGACAAGATTATCGACATCATGCGAAGGTCACCATGGACCGACCATCCCCGCTTCTGCCGCCGCCACCATCGCCACCGCCACCGCCCAACATCGCCGCCGCCGCCGCCACCACCGCCGCCACCGCCGCCACCGCCGCCACCGCCGCCACCGCCGCCACCGCCGCCACCGCCGCCACCGCCGCCGCAAAAAATCGGACGCATGTGAAATGTCCCGGGATTTGCCGGGCTAACCGCCAGCCGTATTAACACAGCGCCGAAATGGGCCCGGGCGGGCCTCGCGGGAGCTCTCGAATAACCGAATCCAATCCCGGACCGAAGGGAAAGGGGGTGGGGCAACACAGCGGTTGCAGAGGAGGCGAGGAGGAGATGTGGGAAGGGAGGATAGAAAGACGTAAGGGCGTGCGTGATGGAGAGTGGACGTAAGGGCGTGATGGAGGGGAAAAAAAGGAAAAGAGGCAGAAAATATTCGAAAGCTAAAGGAGGAGGTAAACGAGAAAGAAGAAAGGAAAGGAAGGAGGGTGGGAGATAGGACTCTGCATTGAAGTGGAAACGGAACGAAGTGGTGATACAGGAAGAGGAATAGGCAAAGAGTAGGATACCGAAAGACGAGGAGACCATTAAGACACCGGCGATGGCATATAGAGATGCTGGCGAGAAAAACAATCGAGGGAGTCGTTGAAGGTGGCGTGGAAGGGTAGGCAATGAGGAGGAAATGGAAAAAGGAAGGGAGGGCACCCTCACAGAACTATGTCGGCGAACTCGAGTGGTGACAAAGATGAAGGACGGAGAGAGTTATTCGGGTAAGGGTAATAGCAGAGGAGAAAGGGGAGATATGAAGAGAAAATGGAAGATAAGCTACCGCGAAAGGTGGGAAGAGGCGGTTATTGATTGACTGATTCTTTCCTGTTTCCGGGCGCGTCAACTGCTTTGGTCATTAGTCCCGTTAGTGTAGTGCGTGTTTTTTTCTCGGGAGATGGCGGTGATCTTCCCCCGATGGATGGCGAGATCTGGCGCCGACCTACCGTCGGCTAGTGGGGTTTCTCCCTAACCAGGGCTCTCCCACCAGCGGGCCACCGCCCCTGCCGGGACAAGCTCTACGCTCCCTGCCGGTCTCCCGGAATATGTGGTAGTGTAGTGCATGTTAGTGTAAGTGTGTGTGTAAGGGGATAGGATAGGATAAGGAAGGGGAAGGACAGATCGCGCGCGGTCCGTGGCCCGTTTGTTAGGGTACTGCTCCGGCATTCGCCTGGTGTTGATCGGAGAAACCACGGAAAACTACCGATCAGAGCAGCCGGTGAATGTTAATGTGAAGCAGTTGATGAATTCTCCTCCAGACAGCGACTGAATTCGACCTAGCTGAAAAGCTAGGGTCGAAAATCCTGCCGCCGTCAGGAATCGAACCTAGGACCTCCTGGTCAGTGGCGCTGCAGTGACATCAGTTGATGCACTGAGCTACCGCTCCCGGTGGGGGGGGGGGGCGGTTGTTCAGGCAGAACGTTGGATTAACATCGAGAGGGAAGGAAAGATAGGTTATTGTACAAACCTGTGCTACGGGAAGGAAAGCGGTGCGAAAGACAAAAGGGATAAGGGCAAATGAGTTAGTTCTAGGGGCCACAGTGGAAAGGGAAGAAAGGGAGAATGGAAGTCAGGTCTTAGCGAAGTTGAATGAGAGGGATTACAGAAAAGGCGGAAAGGTCGTTCAGTTAAGCACTGGGGGTGGAAGATCGGAGATAAGGAGAAAAGACAAGCGAATTGTTCGGAAAGAATGAGATGATCATAAAAAGGGGAGGCGCGAAAGTGGTTTCGTTGGGAAAATAAATGTTAAACAAGGAAGAGGGAAAGAGAGTTGTTGTGAAGACGGAGAAAGGAGAAGGCTAGCTGCATTAAAATATATAAGAAAATGAAAGGGCAGAGGACTCGAATTAAGGATAAAGAACTCCCTAGCTCGTCAGAGAGAACATTAATGGTCTACGATATTGGAATTCATATCTCACTTTGGAGTTTAGTTGGAAGAACGGTTTTAACGAATCATTGATTGCACAGTGACCCGTCAGTATCAATTTTAAGCAATAAAATGAGATATATCGTAAATAACTTTTTACAACCCAATCATATGTGATGGTTCAACACAAGGGAGAATAATATAAATTAACATATCGCAGTAAACACGATAAACGCAACAATGGCCGAATGGTGTGATGCAAAAACGCAATCGTTTAGAAAAAGAAAAAATAGATTAATACGAGTGTTTGAAGAGGGAATAGCAGAATACGTAAATGTTTTGTTCAAGTAAGAAAGGACACGTGAGAAAATCCGTTGGATATGTAGTTTATGAAAGAAGTAAGATGGTAAAGGTCAAGGAATAAATAAATTAACAAGGACGAACGAACAGACAATCAAGATAGGAGTTCGTGCGAGGAATGAAATGAAAGGCGCACAGTATGATCAAAAGAAGAAAACCGACCTGGAAGTAGATGAAAACAGAGAGTAAAGCTGATGCTGATGGCAAGCGGATCGAGAGAGAGGGTTGCTCGCGATGTCGGTGTAGTTAAGTTTTAAAAATGGTAGTGTAAACAGCGTGACTAGGTGGGAGGTGTTTTATAACACAGAACTAAAACACAGTAACGAAGTAAACTAGCGTGTGTGGTGTTATGGACATCGGGGGAGCATAAAATACGGTAAATGGAATCGGAACGAACAACACATCGGTCAATAAGGCAGAGACTTCAGAAAGGGAAGTAAAACTGGGATGCTTTAATTGATTTTTTATGATTAATGTAAGAAGATCAAGTCATGGTATAATTAAAATTAAATTGCATTATCATATTTTAGAATTAATTATAAGGAGGGAACGGCCGAGCATTTCGTCAATAATAACAAATTGTTATGTCAAGGGTGTATGTTTGTTTTCTTTTGTTTTTTTTTCTTGTTAGTCAGTCACAGGTGATATCACAAAGTTGATATTAGTCACAACTGGAATCAAAGCAATAAGAGCAGAAAATATATTATTTCCTGTAATAAATACTAAGAGGGGGTTTAAAATACTACGTGATATTTTTGGTTTTAACTGAATTTCTGTAGAGGCAGACCATCGAACTCACGATAATATAAATTTACCTGATAACAGCTAATTCCTATATAATATATATTAGAGGGGAAAAGATCAGCTACAAATATCATGTGATATTCAATCATATTAATATGATATGAATGATAAATAAAATCAAATTATCAATTAACTCTAAAATAGACAAAATAAATGTTCAATACATTTAAGAACACATTTTGATAAGAAACAAGCACAATGAAGGCAGTAGTGTAAATAAGAGTGAAGTCCTATCACTTAAAGGGGAGACGTCAGATGAACTGGAAGGAGATAAAAAGTGATAAGATAGTTTTAAAGAGTAAGAAGGAAAAATTCGTTGTGGTAGGTGTATAGGAGAAGAAGCGAAACAGAAGAAGAGAAGGCAGGACGTGTGACGCAGAATGGCTCCAGAAGCCGCAAAGAGCCGAGTAGAATATCAGGAGTCGGTAAGTCGTCGAACATGAGATGGGAGAGAGAGGTATTACGCCCTAATCCGGGAGAAGAAGCACAGGAGGGGCTCCTGCACTCCGTTTAAGTCAGCAGCGTGAGGCAACTCAGAACTTAGATTTCGAGAAAGCACCACTGATGGAATTCTAGAACTTCACGTGCAACTAACTTAATGTGGATAAAATGAAAATGAGAGGTGATTGTCTGCAACTTTGGGAAGTAGGTTAGCTAGAATAACATTCGCAATGAAAGGTAGAGGGGAAACGTACAAGCATTTGTACAGTAATAAACCACTGGCACTAAAACATCACATACTTTCGTGTATTACTTGTAACAAAAACGTAATAATGTAACGCAATAAATATTTTATTATAAAAGTTGACCCCGCAAAAGTATTTGACCTAGGTACTTCGGATCCGCAGGAGGTCCTCACCCCCTGAGCTTTCATTTAGGGAGCCATACTTAAAGTACTGGAATAAATGGTTCGCTTTCACATTTCAGAAAAAAAAACTTTTCAGTGAAAATACGTATAAAATAATATTTGAGCAAATAATTTAAAACAGAAAAAAATGAATCATTTTTGGGGAAATTTCGAAAATGTCGGACAAACTAAATATTAAGTATACGGGGAAGAAAAGAATTAAAAAATATAATTATGTTTTTTTTTATTTTGGGGGAAAAATTGGTTTCTCTAACTTCTTAATTTACAATTCACTATAACCTCATGAAGACTGACCATCTTAGGTGCCTCAAGACATCAACTGATGTCATAGCAATGCCTCAGGGGATGGGTTGCTCTGATCGGTAGTTTTCCACGGTTTCTCCTATCAACACCAGACGAATGTCGGAGATGTACTTTAACAACCCGGTCATGGATTGCGCGCGATCTTTCCTTTCTCTTCCTTCTAACCTCATCCCTTACTTACACACACAATTACATACACTGCACTTGCACACATGCCGGGAGAATTGGGAGCTTAGAGCTTATCCCGACTGAGGCGTTGTCCCATTGGGAGATACCTGGTTGGGGAAACTCCGCAAGCCGACATGATAGTCGGCACCGAATGTCGCCATCCAGAAAATCACCCAATTTCAGTCTAATTTTTATCACTCTTCTGATTTTAAAAATATCTAAAAAATCAGGAAAAAATAAGAACATATGTGCAGAAATTTTTATTCTTCTACATAAGGTAAGAAATGGAACAGTTTTCCAGGAGCAATTTCGAAAAAAAATTGTAACAGTGCACGCAGTTTTAAAAAGTAGTTAAAAGTATATTAATAGTAACATAAGCATTAATATTAGAATTGTAAATAAGGTTAAATTAAAATTTGATAAAGTATATTGGAATATAGAAAGTTTTGTAAGCACAGTGCAATGCAATGTAAGGTCATAAAGTGTAAAATGTGCGATGGTGCAAAATGTAGGCGGAGCAATGCAGCGCGCTCGGATTTGTGGTATTCTGAGTACTCGGTTTCAAACTCGCCTATTTATAAGTAGTTATGTAGCAGAAATCAATATCATCATCTCTTCAGGGTTTAGGAGAGACTCCTGTTCCCTCTTCAGCATGCCATCTCAATCTTGGACGGCCGATATCCCTTTTACCATGAGGTCTGTAGTGATATATTTGTTTTGGGATGCGGTCACGATTCATTCTGTGTAGATGTTGTGACCATCGGGTCCTGTAATATTGTACTTTATTTATATATTAGTTATTTAATAATGTTATATTATCTAATTCTTCACATTGTTCTCCAACATCCATTTTAATTTCCAGTTGCAACTTTCAATAGATCTGTGGTTCCATCAGTTGTGCGCCACTGAAAGCTCTCGTTTTATGAAATAATTGATGAGTGTTTTTTGGTGCGTCAGCTGCCAAAGTCATTTATCCCGTAAGTGTAGCGCACGTTTTTTCGCGGGAAGGGAGAATGATTTTCCCTAGCTGGAAGATGAGATCCGGCGCCGGCCTACACGTCTGTTTCCCTAACCAGATATCTCCCCCACCGGGGATCCGTCCTAGTCGGCACATGCTCTTAGCTCCCGACATGTATGGTCGTATAGTGTATGCCAAACGTGTGTACGTAAGGGGAGAGGATAGGAGAAGGAAGAGGAAGGAAAGAACGGCACGCGGTCCGTGACCCTTTATGTTGGATATTGCTCCGGTATAAACCGTACGCAAGAATTCTCCTTCAGACAGCGCTGAATTAGACCTAGTTATGTAGTTAGAGTCGAAGATCCTGTCACCGTCGAAACTCGAGCCCTAGAAGCTCCCAGTTCGCAGAGACATCTATTGGTGCCATAAGACGAAGCAAGTTGAACGCAATTGACGCCAGGTAAGCCAGTTCAAACTTCTCACTGCTCTCCAACATTCATTTGAATTCGGAGTTGCACCTTACGACGTGGATGCATGGTTCCTCGCCTCTGAAACCGTAAACGCTCGTCATTAGCCACCTCCTCCCCCTCATGCCACTCCTACTTCCGGCGACGCGACAGCGGATTGCAGACCCGCACAAAGGGGGAGAGCGCGAGGGCGAGAGGCAAGCGGAGAATAGAGAGCGAAAACGTAACAACGCGAGGGCCGCGCGAGAGACCAAAGCTGCTCCGCTGGCCCAGCGACTGGCATACGTGGCGCCGCGGTAACAGGACGGCCCCTAAATTCCGCGCGGGTCTCCTCCGCGTCTGCCATTTGCGCTGCGCTCGCCCGTTCCCACTTCCCACGCCACCGCCCCCTTCCCCCTGTTGCTGCCATTGGCTCTACCTCCTCCCTCAGTCCCTTCTTGTAAAAACGCTATTTACCGACTACTAAGACGCCGTAAGTAGCTGTTGTGCAACTCTCCATCAAAACCAGAGACAAGGCTGGAGGGTGCTACTATAGGAAGCGCTAGTGTCGCCGGGTACAGTTGCGGGTTAGGCGCGCCTATACAAATTGGCTAATTTATGATAAATGCGAAAAGTGGCTTCTAAATGTTAAATATTTATAATATATACATATAAGAAACCGCTAAAGAAAGCGGAACATCAACGCGATCTTTTGTAACATTACGCGCCTGCTTGCATCTCGCGAACCCGCGCAGCAGCTACGCACGTTTTAAGTATCGTTGGCGGCAGTTCGTATTTTAGTACCTGTAAGAAGGAGATAGAGGAGGGCGCACCACTATAATGGTCTCCACCACGTTATACGGGAGTCAAAAGGCTCTGTTCCTCATCATCTGGGTGTCCGATATCGCGAGGAGACTGAGGTGCCGAGGTTTCGACCGCCGTGGTCTTCTTCAGGGCTGCAGGGCGTCGGGATGTTGGGTGCTCCGGTTTATAGTCGGGCCAGGCAGTCCAAATCATGACTGCCCGCGGTAGCTTACGACATCGTTGTTCCTAATGTTTCCGCTGTCCTCGGCAATCCTTTACGTCGTTTTCTCCATTGCCTTTGCTTGATCCGATGCCCGATGTCACGGCAGTCTCCGTTTCCGTGCTACATTGCCGTTTCCCGCTACCCTTTGCTCTCGCTTGCCGTCTTTTCCAGCTTCCCACCTCTACTCTACTACATGTGACTGCCCTGCTACCTGTAATATCAGCCTTTTCCCCCGCTCTCGCCCTCTCTCGCAACTTTCATCCGCCGCTATCGCTCCGAACCAGATCAGCGAGAGCAGCTACGCTTTTGGTGGAGGAGAGAATAGCGAGGTCGCGTGGTTGACGTGGGTTGCGGAGGCAGTAGAGAAGACTAGAGACAAACACACAGCGGCATCGGCGGCGTGGATAATACGGGAGGCGTGGGTGGTATGCGCAGCGTGGGTGGAATGCACGGCGTGGGTGGAATGCGCGGCGTGGGTGGTTTGCGCGGCGAGGGTGGTATGGGCGGCGTGGGTGGTATGGGCGGCGTGGGTGGTATGGGCGGAGTGGGTGGAATGCGCGGCGTGGGTGGTTTGGGTGGCGTGGGTGGTATGCGACGCGATGTGGGTGGTATGGGCGGCGTGGGTGGTATGGGCGGCGTGGATGGTATGGGCGGCGTGGCTGGTATGGGCGGCGTGAATGGTATGCGCGGCGTGGGTGGTATGGCGGCGTGGGTGGTATGGGCGACGTTGGTGATATGGGCGGCGTTGGTGATATGGGCGGCGTGGGTGTTATGAGCGGCGTGGGTGTTATGGGCGGCGTGGGTGGTATGGGCGGCGTGGGTGGTATGGGCGGCGTGGGTGGTATGGGCGGCGTGGGTGGTATGCGCATGGGAGGCGTGGATAATACGGGAGGCGTGGGTGGTAGCGCGGCGTGGGTGGTATGGCGGCGTGGGTGGTATGGGCGACGTTGGTGATATGGGCGGCGTTGGTGATATGGGCGGCGTGGGTGTTATGAGCGGCGTGGGTGTTATGGGCGGCGTGGGTGGTATGGGCGGCGTGGGTGGTATGGGCGGCGTGGGTGGTATGGGCGGCGTGGGTGGTATGCGCATGGGAGGCGTGGATAATACGGGAGGCGTGGGTGGTATGCGCAGCGTGGGTGGAATGCGGGGCGAGGGTGGAATGCGCGGCGTGGGTGGTTTGCGCGGCGTGGGTGGTATGGGCGGCGTGGGTGGTATGGGTGGCGTGGGTGGTATGGGCGGCGTGGATGGTGTGCGCGGCGTGGGTGGTGTGGGCGGCGTGGGTGGTATGGCGGCGTGGGTGGTATGGGCGGCGTGGGTGGAATGCGCGGCGTGGGTGGTTTGGGTGGCGTGGGTGGTATGCGGCGCGACGTGGGTGGTATGGGCGGCGTGGATGGTGGGCGGCATTGGCTGGTATGGGCGGCGTGGGTGGTATGGGCGGCGTGGGTATGCGCGGCGTGGGTGGTTTGGTATGGGCGGCGTGGGTGGTATGGGCGGCGTGGGTAGAATGCGCGGCGTGGGTGGTTTGGGCGGCGTGGGTGGTATGGACGGCGTGGGTGGTATGGGCGGCGAGGGTTGTATGGTTGGCGTGGGTAATATGGGCGGCGTGGGTGGTATGGGCGGCGTGGGTGGAGTGCGCGGCGTGGGTGGAATGCGCGGCGTGGGTGGTTTGGGTGGCGTGGGTGGTATGCGGCGCGACGTGCGTGGTATGGGCGGCGTGGGTGGTATGGGCGGCGTGAATGGTATGGGCGGCGTGGCTGGTATGGGCGGCGTGGATGGTATGCGCGGCGTGGGTGGTATGGCGGCGTGGGTGGTATGGGCGGCGTGGGTGGTATGGGCGGCGTGGTGGTATGGGCGGCGTGGGTGTTATGGCGGCGTGGGTGTTATGGGCGGCGTGGGTGGTATGGGCGGCGTGGGTTGTTGGTGGCGTGGGTGGTATGGGCGGCGTGGGTGGTATGGGCGGCGTGGGTGGTATGGGCGGCGTGGGTGGTATGGGCGGCGTGGGTGGAGTGCGCGGCGTGGGTGGAATGCGCGGCGTGGGTGGTTTGGGTGGCGGGTGGTATGCGGCGCGACGTGGGTGGTATGGGCGGCGTGGGTGGTATGGGCGGCGTGGATGGTATGGGCGGCGTGGCTGGTATGGGCGGCGTGGATGGTATGCGCAGGCGTGGGTGGTATGGCGGCGGTGGTATGGGCGGCGTGGGTGGTATGGGCGGCGTGGGTGGAGTGCGCGGCGTGGGTGGAATGCGCGGCGTGGGTGGTTTGGGTGGCGTGGGTGGTATGGGCGGCGTGGGTGGTATGGGCGGCGTGGGTGGTATGGGCGGCGTGGAATGTATGGGCGGCGTGGCTGGTAAGGGCGGCGTGGATGGTATGCGTGGCGTGGGTGTTGTGGGCGGCGTGGGTGGTGTGGCGGCGTGGGTGGTATGGGCGGCGTGTGCGGTGAGGGTAGTAGAGCGACATGGGTGTCGTGAGTGGTAAGGACGGCATGAGTGACATGGCCAGCATGGGCTCTTGAGGGTGATATGGGGGCGTACGCGGCGTGGGAGGTACGAGCGGCATGGCCTGCTAGGATGGCGAGGAGAGCGTAAGTGGTGCGCGAAGAGCGGGCGCCGCAAGCGGGGGTAAGCGGGACCGCGTTGCCTTGGGAAATACGCGAGCGCCGAATGAGGTGGGGAAGGCGAGCAGCATGCGCTAGCGCGAACGCACACGCGTGTTCCGCGGGGACCGGGAGCGCAGCGACGTGCGATGGATGAAGAATTGATGCCAGATGAGCTCTGGATCCTCCCACGTTCTCATTCGTTCAACCCCGTTACCCACGCGGCCTTCACAAGGGAACTTCGTAACGTAATGCGAACATGACAAATATTTCTCTCTGGGAAATATAGTAGAATTTTTGCAACGCTGAAACTACGACTCTTTTTTTCTATTTTGTTCATTCCTCCTTCACTTTTTGGAATTTAAAACTCGCACGTCGTTATGACCAAATATTAGTTTCCTCTATTTTTCTTTTCTAGTGTCGAGATATAGAGTTGCATGTACTATTATTCATTTCATGAAATAATGGAGGAAGAGGTATAAACGAGGATATAAAAGGGTATCAATGAGAAACACTGCATGGTCTAGAATCGCAGGTGTTGCTCTGTGGCGGAAAGCAATTGAATCGGTGCATCGTCATGCATTTCGTGCATCCGACTTTGTTCCTGCAGAAGGCCGTGATTGACTCGCGGTAGAAGTTTTACGTTCCGTGAGATGTATAAAACATTTGTCGTCAAGCACGAACTATTGTGTAACACAAATTATTGTCATTATGAATGTGGAATATATTTTATTATATCACATATTAATCATGTTGAATTGATAGGTATTATTAGTTTTTCAGTATCTTCAAATTTGAGACAATCTTAGGAATGCCAATGAAAACGGTTCCGCGTCAATTAAAATATACATATGTTTTAATGTTAAAATGCTTTATATTGCATGAACGACATGCGAACTGTTTGTTCGCATCTTCTGATACAAAATTCTGTAAATAAGTCAAGTTATATTAAATAATAGTTATATAAATAACTATAGTTATATAGTTATATAAATAACTAACTTGATATAAAAATATTTTAGTTTGGAGCTTAGTTATTGGGGTTAGCAGAATGGATTTATTGTCTGGTTTCCGCACGCACTCTGCCTGTTTTGAGATTCCAAGTGCCAAGATGAAGGCGTTACAAATATGGAATACACTGGTATTCCAGAAAAGACTTGACGTTTCAATCAAGATTCAGAGCCTCTCTTCTGATGTGGAAAGTTTTCAGCAAACCCTAGAGGGAACTATGGTTATGTGTGAAATGTGCAAAATTTGACAAATACGCTGTGCCGGTTATTACAGAGCGTTACACCTATGAATATTCCAAATGAAAATCTGTGTGGTGCCGTATTATGCCATTTGTTCCATTATTCTCAGGTTTCAAGCAAATAGAAGATGCCAGTTGTTTTTTAATTAGGACTAATTCTGTAGCATTTATTGCACATTATCGGTGGTATTCCACATTTGCACTCTATTTTCTACTCAAGAAAGAATTAACTTTCGTCAATAAGAACGTTTTTTAAGCACTTCGAGTTGTGTTATGCAGTTGGCGTCTCTTCAATGGTTACTGTGTTAGTATTACTTCTCACTGAGCAACATTTCACAATCATTTCTTTCTTTACGTTGTTGCAACTGAAAATAAAATGCTATTTCATAGCGGTTCCTCTTCCTCTAAACCGTTTCAAATCACTTAGTTTAGTATATACTAAATAGTAATGTACAGTAAACCCTCGTTAGCACGATCTCCCTTAACATGAATTTCGCCGTAACACGAACACCACTTCGATCCCGGCTAGGGAATACGGTAATACGGACATTTATAAGACTCAAATAACACGAATTTTTATAACACAAACTCCTATAATTTCGGTTCAATAATTTGAAATTCGTGTTAACGAGGATTTACTGTAACAGTACTCTCTGTGTAATTTATTGCCGCCATAAATGCTTCGTGATTATGAAACGTTTTTCACGCGGAGTGGTCCTGCAGAGCTGCCCCCGCATTACACCTCCACCCCTTGAGGCAAAAGGCGCTGCCAGCAAAGGGAAATTCAGGGGCCCAGTGCTGCCCAGAAACGCTCTCAAATCGCTTCTGTCTGTTTGTACTGGTACAGCAGCATCTGACGGGGCCTAGGCCTTCCTGCGGCGTCCCGGCCTTAAGACCATGGGTTAAGGGGTACGTGTGGTTAGCACATAGACATTTCTAAGCCGTTTGCTAGCTTTCTCAACTTGAGAAGCGAGGTTTCTCATCGTCACACAGTAACAGAAACTAGAACTTGAAAGGAAAGCGCCCACCATAATCTGCTCCGGCCGGGAATCGAACCCGGGATCACGTCATGGGGTTGAATCACTTTTACGTATCGAAAAACAACGCACTTTGGATTTGCGCTGCCGTGGCGCATTTAACCTGAAGTTAGTAGAAATATTTACGGAAAAATTAAAATGCGATGGTGAATAATTGACCTTCTTTTCGTCAATAAATAACATTGCATTGGCTTGGGCCCATGAGCAAGTGCTAATTCGTCTGTATTATCCACCTTCCTATTAAGCTGTGTGAATGAAGAAATCATTAAGCTCAGGTTTTTGGTGGATGTAAATTATAATGATTCAATATTATTTTAATTAATTACGATTACAGTGCCTCCCTTTTTTGGCCTTACCCGAGTTGATCAGTGATTGGCGTGGTAAATTATCGACTACTCTACTCGTTAAATTAAAATCAATAGTGTTTATCTGTACGTATAAAATACCCCAATCAGGCCGGAGTATCTGAAAAAACTTATCGCTTTTTCTATCCATTTTTTCTTACCGCTCCTCCCTACTGCCCAATAATAAGCTTCGACTCATCTATCTTAGGAGGCAGTATGTATCGATCGGTATGTTGATGTACAATATAACAAAAACTCTTTGTTTTTAACATGCTTTCAGTTATTTTGAATATTTGGTGCATTTTGTAACTCTGATAAACGTAATTTCATTCGTCGAATACTCCAATTAAATTCCACTCGTGCTTTGGAAATTCTCGTATAAATAACACCACTCGCACTTTGGAAATTCTTTCGTCGCTTCGCTAGTCGGGGATTTATCGACAATTTCTAAAGCACTATGGTATTACCTATGATAAGAACAGTGATAGAAAAATGGTGGAGTCAGAGACAAGAAAACGGGAGGAAACCAAGGAAAACTGCTGCGACCCCGCCTTGTCCCCCACAAATTCCGCATAGATCGACCAGAATTTGAACCTTGGTGGACTCCGAAGATAAGCTGGCGCTCTGACTGGGTCAACATAGTCAAAAATAACAATGAGATTTTATATCATTGTGATTCCCGCAACAGATCGCATGTCACAATATTCACTTTTTTGTTTTTTACACCATTGTGTTCAATCGAGAGAACTGCAGCCGTTGCAATTGGTCGAAAGGCTATGGACTAATGAAAAACCGAAAATCATGATTTTACATTTGTGGCAGGAACTGTTAAGTGAGAGACAGTGAGAGGAAGAGCACGTTTTACGTTCCTCCTGAAAACTTTTGGTAGATTTCACATACGGCCAATTGCTGTAACCATGACGACAATCTAACATCAGCTAGGAGAACAATCAATCTCAAATTCCCTGCAATATTGAAGGCTGTCTTAGAATGGGCCGATCGACAATGAGAAGAAAATATAATTTTGAGCTCTTATGCATGGAAATCACTTTGTTCGTTTTCTGTTTTTTGATTGGAAATGTGTACTTTTTGTTAAGCGTACGGCAGTGCAGCAATCTGCGAAACACAAAATGCAAAGTACAAAGCATTGAGTATACAAAGAAAAACTCTGACTACATCAATCAAAAATTGTTGCGCCTCACATACTGAGAATGCCAACAAAATCATAATTGTAAATTTTCAAGAATTCGCACAAAAAATAATATACAAGCACACAACTCGTACGAAAGTGAGAGGCTTTTAGTTGCCTCAACCGTTAATATTTCATTCGTACTTTCAGGATTCAATTTCTTTTCTAGTTAAGTGTAACTATTTACTTACGAAACTGATTATCAGAGCTTACTTTAAAACGGTTGTAGATAGCGGTGAATTCAAGGCTCAAAAATCTTATTCAGGAGGAATGAAAGAGGAATATTATCTACAATATAAAAAAGAGTTGTATTCTGAACAAACCAAGTAACTAAAATGTTGTAATCATGTGCGACCGAAGTCATGGTGTTCAAAAGGGGAGGAGGAATGTGAAGACTGTGCCGTGAAGATACGGCGTGAAATGACTTTGCAGCTTGGCGTCGCCTGATAAGGGAAAATCTGGGGGTGAAGACGACCGTAACAGCGCTATTTTCCATCCCCCTCTCACACCCTATCCCTACACACCTCCTCCTACCTCCACATGTCACACATCTCGCCTCTCGCCTCTCCATCTCCTCTGACCACTTCATCTCACCACGTAGGATCGCATTACACCATCCTGAGATCCGCCTCATCTGAATCCTGTAAGGCACCCATCCCTTGTTCGCCCCCCACGCCTCGGTCCGTTTCCCGCTTACTCACCCCGCTCCGTCCCTGCCCGTCTCAGCACGCTCCGCTCCACCGACATCGTTCCTCCGCAGCCCGTCCCGCTCCACTGAACCTCAACCCCCTCCCTGGCTGCCTCCCCGCTGCTATCCGTCTTTCTCCACCTTGCCCCACTCCTATTCCCTGCACGTTCAAATCGGCCGGGTTCTCTCCGATCCTCTCTACCTCACGCCCCCTTGACCTGCGTCGCTTCCACACAGTCCCACTCATCGCCTCTCCGTGCTGTCCAGCTCGTCTCCCCCCCCCCCCCCTGTGCATTTCTTCTACCCTCCTTTCCTGCCACCCCTTTTTTAAATAACTTATTTTTCCTTGCTTTTCTTTAAGAATGAACATTTCAACGTAATTACAAATACAATGCATAAATTTAACGTATGGAGGATTATCTAGGATGAAACCTCTAAGTAACATTATTTATATTTCATCAATATGTAGATTTTAACAATGTTAAAAAAAATGAAAGTTAGCTGATTTTAACAAAGATTGGCTGAAAAAGAACTTGCTGTTTTGCCAAGATATTCTAGTAAGACAGGAAGATAGAGCGTGATAAAATCTTAATGATAATTTTGCAATCCGATTATTTAAGACTTGAATTGAAAATTCTTATTAATTTTTTTTTAATTTCGAATAAAACACGGAGCTTTTAATTACTAGTGAAGGAATTTGTTCTGAATTACTTCTAAATTATGAATTTTTTTGCAGAACCTCACCAAATCTGGCAAGCATAAGTTAGAAAGGGTGGAATAATGTATTTGAAAATTATTAGTGCTCTTTCAATTCTTGTACTTGATTTTATATTAATGAAGGGATACAATTTTAGAATTGCTATAAACGCTTCATTGGGTTTTGAAGTGGTGTGATTTTTACCGTTGAATCTATGAACCTAATTGTAGATAAACATTTTCCAGGGATGGAAGAAGTAAGTCATTGAATAGGGGAATTGTTTTGTTTTAGCAAGTTTAGTACTCATAATTTTCGAAGTGATAAAATTTTTGCTTGACATTTAGCACCCGCTCCTCACCCTTCCTTCCTCTCGAATAACCCAGTGCAGCTCACCCCAACCACGCCTCACCTCACTCAATTCGACATCTCTAACCCCCTCCGTGCCTACCCCTTCTCAACCCGCTCCCCGCTCTGCCCTTCGCACCCCGTGACGTCTCGCCGAGGCGCGCCCCGCAATAACCTCGCTCGCCCTCAGATAAGGAGGCGCGGCGCGCAGATAGGCCTGCGCGCCGGGGATGAGGCGCCTCCATAAACCTGTTTGCTTTTCCGAACGCGCGCAGGGTGCCGAGCAGAACTTTCGCCGCCGCCGTTGGGCACTCGTTCGGTTTACAGCTGCACACGCCGCCCTTCTGGTGGAGCTAGTGACATGCCGGTTATTCGTCAATATCAGTGTTTTTGTTTCTATTAAATTCCAATTTCATGTTTCAATTAAATAGAAAACACTACGGGTTTTTACTTAGAAAGAAATTTGAGCTTCCTACTCAACCAAATTTTACAAGTTACTCTACTCGAAAATTCCATAAGTTCAATTTTCTTTTCGTCTTCCTGCAACTACAGTATTGAATATAGATATTATTTTCCTGAACAAAATGTGTTCTTTAATGACATATCTGGAAATAAAGTATGTTCCATTTTTCGAAAATATAAGTACTTTTAGCGTGAATTTTCATGATATATAAGTAATTGTTAAACAAACATTTTCTTGAAAACGGCTCCGTTTTTCTCTTTAAATTTTCTCCTCATATAGGTACATCAAAGAATGGTAAAAACATTTGGTAATAGTGTCTTTTCTGACAAACACTCAAAGATAATTTTCGAAAATACCAAAAAGGTAACATTGCAAAACAACAAATATCAAGATGGAAAAAATGAGTTGTAAAAATTTCTGATTGAAGTTACTGAGAATTATAAAAAACTTTTTTTTGAAAACCATTTTAATTTTTTTCAGAAGCTGCCGACAGATAGAACAATGAACGCTTAACAGAATAGTAAAGGTCTCATTTTCGTTGAACTCTGAATATTCAAAATTTAAAAACGTGAGAAAGTATGTGACACCAATGTAGCACCAATAGTTTTTGGCATACTATGAAGAGAAGTAAGGATTAAAATTTGTTATATCATGTTAATTTCTGCTTTAATTTGTGTATCGGGGTCTAATTTTTTCTTTACAAGTTTGTTCCTTTTTCGTCTTTTTCTGGTATTGCCCTCTAAGCAGATATGTCTGAGGAATTGTAATAATTTTTTCACAATTTTTTTGTAATTATTGTACGAATCGCATATTCAAATAAATCCATAATATAATAATTCATTTCTTTACAGCATTCAACCCTACTTTTCAGTCCTATCATCATCGTCATCATTATCATAGAAAGATAAAAATATATTACCCAGAACAGAGAGTATTTCGAGAGAGAGAAAATCCCGTGGAGGTGTTTGACGATTCGAACTTCAAGTTGTCCAAGGTCTTGGTGATCTGCTCCATGAAACAGGGCATTGTTTGTAATTAAGGACAGAGAGAAAAGTGGCAATTTCAACCCTAACTCAGATCCTTATTTGCCTGAGATTTTATGCCGCAGATACATTTCATTATTGCAATGTTCAATACAGTTGTTGCAGCAATAATGACCAGGGTGCGAACACCCAACTATAGGCAAGAAAATCATTTCCACGCGCCATTTGTGTAAGAGAACATATTTATTTATTTATTTTACGTCAAAAAACAGTTAAAACTGCGTATGACGTGCTATGGGGAAAAGTGAATTGTGTGCACATTTTCAAAATTCTGTGATCCCTACACTAAGTCATATACTACTTGAATTTTGAATGAATGAAAAAAAGCTCCCATATAATAAAAATATATTTTCAAGGACAAATAAGCAATAAATTTTGGGCTCTTATCCATGTTGTCTTTCGGAATAATACTTCCTGCCGCGACAACATTGAAACGATAATTTGGATAACTATATTTCCCACTGAATTCTAGAAGACGTGCACAGATAATGAAGTTACATTTATTCACAGTTAAGTTACTTATTCACAGTTCAGAAGAGTACATACTATGTGTCCCAGCATTTGGAGAGTGACATATTATATCGCTCTGTTGCGACCGCAGTATTTGAAAATGCTTGGTAATACTAAGAAAGACAAAGCAAGATTTTGGGGAAATATCAGGGTTTCCCAATCTAGAGTGATTGATGGACCTTATGCATGAATTCAATCATCAGGTGGTGACGATGTAGAATTATTCAAACGCAGTGAAGGGCACTTTGCTATAAATATTAAATTATTTTTCGATGCAGAGCTCACCATTTCTGATGTTGCAAGATGGCCATGGTCAATTTATGATATCACGGTGTTTGACTCGAACTACCTTGGAACCCAGATGGAGATAAATGAGTATGGAAATCGCCACTTACTGGGCGATAGCCAGTGGGCATACCGTGCCTATATAAAGACTCCTGTTGCAAATTCCATAGCCCTGCTGATAATAGATTCAATTCAGCTCATGAATGGTCTGGGAATTGTGTAGACCTCACAAATGGCGAGTGTAAAAAGAAGTGTCCTTGTCTATCGTTGAGTATTCGCACCCAGGTGAATTGGACCCTAGCCATTAATATTTCGAGATAATCGAACATTTTTGGGGCGTGATTTTACCACCAGCTTTTTGGAGAAATGTCAACTAGGTGATCAATATTTTTACAAACCTTATCTTAATTTCTCTCTATGACACCTTGTTTCAGATAATCCCACAGAGCCTTCAATTGTTTGGTTGTCCTGGGACCAGTCCGGCATGATGCACAACATGCTTTTGAAATTTTATCCTTTGTAAAGCATTTTTCTTTGTTTGAAAAGAGCCAGAAAATTTACTCTCTATGACTTTCTTGTATTACCCTAAAATGTTAACAAGCAAGTACTTATCAAATTCATCGATATTTCTATTTATCTTGACAATTCCAATAGCCATTGAGTTATTTACGATAACTTAATAATGAATTGTGGGAATTCTGATTTGGTGTTGTTGACGTTCTTATGAGAAGAAATAAAAGAGGTCATCTTCGTCAACATATTAGCTTTATTAAGATAGTGGGCTTTCGACGGCTTTGCCGTCATCGTCAGTCTCGCTGCTTTCGGCAAAAGTCGGTCGACGTCTTCTCAACTTAAGAAAGATCAACAAAATAAATATATATTACAATAGAAGTTAAATTAATAACGATAATGATATACAAAATTAGTATTAAAAAGAGAATTTTTTTATTTTAAAAAGAAGGCTTAATACAAGTACAACCATTTTTGGATTTGTTATTAACAACTAAATTAGCAGAAAATTAGTAGATGAAAAACATTAATAAATACTTAAAATTACGAATGGAATGTAAATGAGTTTATTTAAATACAAATAGTCAATGGTTTAAATACAATAGTCAAATATTTATTTGTATTTAATACAGAAGAATAATTAAAGAAGAAATAAACTAAAATTAAATGAATGAGTATAAAGAAATAAAAAAAGCTACTTAGAACTTGTAGATAAACACGATCAAACACACCACTCCACACCACACCACATCACACGCTTGAAACACGGAGGAATATATAATTGGAATGTGCTAATCGGAACACAGAACAAACAGTATTCAAATGTGACTGCGTCGCTACCTAGTCGTTGCATCTCAAAACTCTTATGGTTTTTATAGTTATAGATTCCTTACTTTTGCTTTATACAACGGACTCCCACCTGTGGGACCTATAAATTTTATAGAACTTAATGCTATGGAACCCATATGGAAGGCTTTATGCAACCTGTTCTTAAAAGAGCAAGTGGTAAATTTAATGTTTTTGGGGGGGGCGATTCTCTCCTATTGTGCTTATGTTGTATCTTTCTGTTGTAACTTTCCTCTTGTCCAATATAATCCCAAGGGTTCGGCTAATATCTGATGATATTCTTTAAAAGTTCAAAACCCTATTGTCATCAAATCGCGCAATATTCTCCAAAACCAATACAAAATGACTTCATCTTTATCTGCACCCGTTTCAAATGTTTTGACATGTTTATTTCCTTTCTGGTCAATTCCAATGATTTTACAAATATTCCACAAATAAGTGAGGTTTGGGCTTTTGCAGGCAGGGAGTTCATTTAAGCTTCCTTTAGCATGTTTGCCTTGTTTCATATTTAATTATTATTTATATTAATTATTATGTATGTTATATAATTATTAACTGAATACAAATAAGTATTAACATAATATAATTATTATTTTAAATTATACTACTACTAATAATAATAATTACTATTATTATAATTAAATATATTTTTAAGTTTAATCAGCAGTAAATTTTAATGTATGATGAGGTGCGACACAACATGAAATATTTCTAACAATCAACTATTTTTAAGAATTAAAAAAATTTAGAATTGATATTTATCAGTGAGTGTAAGTTTGCTATTTTTCATAAGGTTTATTCACTATTTCTTTAAAATGATATTTCCTGGTTAGTTTTGGGTTGAGAAGTATGATCAGATATCTCATAGATGTTTTATCCCATCTCTTTTATCCATTTTTTTATTTTTGGTAGATCGGGAAACTCGGGCCTTCTTAAATATTTTTGATTGCGATTTTGAAAGAGTTTATTCAACGACCTACTCCGTAGGTTTGAAATATGGCAACTTACTGCATTATTAAATTTAAGCGCTTCCAAATTCAAAGAAAAAGGAATATTTATTTAAAATAATAACAACGACAACAGAAACTTTACACGACAATTTGTAACTAAAGAATATAATACCAAAAGTCATTTCAACACGTCCACTTTTCGTTTATACTTCAAGACTTATCTGTAAACTCTCGTCTACACTCCAAGACATCAAACTTTCGTTAGTACTCCGAGACATCTCTCTTCTGCATTTCAAGACGTATATCTTTCGTCTGTACATCGAGACGTTTAACTTTCTACTATACTCCAATACGTTGTCTATCTTTCAAGCCGCCAAATTTTGTCCCTACACCGAAACGTTTACCTCTTTTCTGGTTGTTGATTTTATTCTTCTGTATATCTTGTCTGTCTCTATAGTATCCAACCTGTGTTTTTGTCTCAAGTAATCCATGTATATAAACGCCATCTCGAAGTCAAATTCATCTTGACTCGTTGTACTATCATTCAATGGCTTTCCATTTACGTTCCATGGGTGTATGGAAGTATCTGTATATTTTAAACATATGTATCGTACATCAGTTTTGCCTTATCAACGTGTCTATCAATTGGGCAACCCAAAAGCATTCTTCAGCCCGATTACAAACGCCATCACATTATAAATTGTTTTTAATTTTCCGCATCGTTTAACTGATCTATTTATGACCACAAATGTGTTGTGAAAACAAAAACAATACCCTGCCGTCAACGTTAAACTTTTATTCAGCATATTTTGTATAAAGGTAATATAATTCGGATATAATTGATTGTATTGATCCAGCTCTTATTCCATTGCTTTTTCCCCACTGTTATTCCCACATTTTATTTCCAATTTCATTAGCGACTTAAATAGTCCAAACCCGATTGTTTTGCAACTAATTGCGACGCAATTAATCAGAATTTTTTATAAGCCTGAAGTCTACTGCAAGGAGAACCTTATAAATATAAATTTTCTAAAGATAAAAATAAATATTGGAGTTCTAGAATACTGTTTAAATAAATAGTATTATTTATGTCCCTTCATTTATCTCATTCCAAATGTCTGATATTTTAGGACGCATATTTTTTCAGTAAATAACGAATTCCTACCAAAATATATTTTCAAATATTCGTGTGTAGTGATATGAAAAAAAATAAAATGTTGAATAATAAACATACAAATATTAAGCAACTACTCATCTGCATATCGAATTCTTTCATTAAAACACTTTCATTTTAGGTCATTTCATTAAAATAACATGTGATGTATGTTGTAAAATGTATTTAGTAATACCTCACTGATGTGTCGCTGAGAACCCCAGTATATAGCAAAAAAATGTGTATCCGAAAAAAGTTTCGATATGTTTCTATAAAGTTTCTTATGAAAAGTAATATGTGATATCACCAATTTCACAAATTAAAACAAATTATAACTGCCTTGAAGTTCTTTACTTAAAACTAACTTCTTAAATGTTCATAAATATTATTTATTTTATTTGTTTTTCCACTGCATATGGAATGAAATATGATGCCTCCTCGCTAATACGTACAAACACACATAAACAAAAAAACGAGAACTTATGCGCCAAGCAAGTGAATCCATACCGCGGTAATACAAGTATACATACAAATATTAGTGAGTCATCAAAAGTCATTTGTAAGACTCGTATCTTCTGTACGTATCAAAATAACACATTACTTGATTTCAACATTTATCTCACTTTTAGACAAATAAATTAAAATCTAATTCATTGCCCACTCACTGTACGTTATCCTATCATGTTGTTTATTTTCTTGCGTGTGATTAGTACCACAAAATGTTGAAAGCACGTGCAGGTGAACTGTAAATCTGCAACGATATGTAAACTGAAATAAGTGTTTTCAAACACCCCCTCTTGCTTTCGTAGATTCATTTCATTGAGAACCTAAGTGTTATAATATCCTATGAAAAATCTCCGGAGACAGAGGATGGGTGCAAGTCGGGAGTTTAGAGCCTGTCCCGGTCAGGGAGTGCCTCGCTAATGGGAGATACCAAGTAGAGGAAAAACTCTCGTGTCGACGAATAGGTTGGTGCCGGATATCCCCATTCTGCGGCGCGAAGATCATCGCTATCTCGTGCGATAAAAACATGCACTACATTATGGGACTAATTACTGCAGAAGTTGTCACGCGCGGAAACACTAATCAATCAGTCAATTGATACAGATTGATTGATGATTCCGGGCGCGTCAACAACTGAGGTCATTAGTTCCGTAAGTGAAGTGCATTTTTTTCATCAGGAGGTTGCGATGATCTTCCCCAACTTGATGGCGAGATACGGTGCCAATCTACTGTCGACTAACGGGATTTTCCCCAACCAGGTATCTCCCACCAGCGGAGTACTGCATCAACCGGGACAAGTTCTAAGTCCCCGACCGGTCTCCAGGTTTGTGTGATAATGTAATGCATGTTAGTGTAAGTGTGTTTGAAATGAGTGAGGATAGGACAAAGAAGAGGAAAGAAAGATCGCGCGCGGTCCGTGGCCCGTTTGTTAGGGTATTGCTCCGGCCTTCGCCTGGTGTTGATCGAAGAAACCACGGAAAACGGGATCAGAGAAGCCGCTAGAATTTTCCTCCAGACAGCGACTGAATTCGACCTCGCTGAAAAGCTAGTGCCGAAAATCCTGCCGCCGTCAGGACCCGAACCTAGGACCTCCCGGTCAGAGGCACTGCAGTGACATCAGTTGATACACTGACCCACCGCTCCCGGTCAATTGTTCGAGCATCGCACCTCGCTAACAGCGACAAAAGTCGTATGCGCTCTCCTTTACTTTACGAGTCTTTACCCTCATATATTCACCCGTTGTTCGCACACATTCATTACGAATGAGGCTTAAATCCTGTCCCCGACACAGCGGCGCAGCATACTCTCCCCATCAACAGCGAGCGGAGTTCACCCAGCGCCTAAGCCCGAAGGCGCCACCCCAGGGCTCTCAGCTCGTTAATCGCGTGATCCAGCGCGCGTTCCGCACTCCATTAGGTGGCGCCACCCGAGGGCTCTCAGCTCGTTAATCGCGTGATCCAGCGCGCGTTCCGCACTCCATTAGGTGGCGCCACCCGAGGGCTCTCAGCTCGTTAATCGCGTGATCCAGCGCGCGTTCCGCACTCCATTAGGTGGCGCCACCCGAGGGCTCTCAGCTCGTTAATCGCGTGATCCAGCGCGCGTTCCGCACTCCATTAGGTGGCGCCACCCGCCGCAGGGGAGCGAAGCCCGCCAGCATGCGAGTGGACGGCAGGGAAAGGTTGCACGGGTCACATTGGACGGACTGTGATGCTCGCCTTCTCACTTGGTGAGGAGAGTCCAGGATTTATAAAGGACGTTCGTAATAAATGATAGGGGCGTGTTGGCGTCTAAAATGATCACATTCTGTGAATGAACAGGTGGTGGAGTTTGCGGAGTTAGCCACGTTTATAAAGGTACGTAGGTTAGAATAAATGTTTAAGGCCTGGAGCGTGTTGGTGGCCAAAATGATTACATTCTGTGAAAGGACAGGTGGTGGAGTTCACGGAGTTGGCCACGTTTACAAAGGTGCGTAGGTTATAATAAAAATTTAAACACCGGGAGCGTGTTGGTGGCCAAAAGGAATACATTCTGTGAATGGACAGGCGGTGGAGTTCATAGAGTTACTCTCGTTTGTACAAATAGATCATAATAAATGTTAAATCTCCTTGGGCGTGTTGGCGACCAAAATGATTACATTCTCTGAATGAACAGATAGTGGAGTTCACAGAATCACCCACGTTTAAAAGGGTAGCTCATAATAAATGTTAAAACTTGTTGGGCGTGTAGGTGGTCGAAATGATTACTTTCTGAGAATAAACAGGTATTGGAGTTCGCGTAGTGAACGACGTAACACTTTTGACATAGCACTCTTGATCGGTAGGAAATTCTCCTGTACTGCATTTGTGGCAGATGACATGCGGAGACTATGTACGAAGAACAGTAGGTTGGATTGGATTGTATAACCAGGATTTACTTCACTACGACGTTTCATTTTTTGACGTTTTGCAGTCGGCAATGGCAACAAGGGGAATATACTACGTATTGTTTTTTTCACGTCGAAGAGCAGTGAGCTTATCTATCTTATCTAAACATATGGTTAAAAGTGTTGAATTTCTTCTACGCAGCCATTGGTCCCTCCATTTCCCAACAAAACACAAGAGAAACATTTTTACTTTCTCGCACTTACTTCGTAAGAGAAACTAACGAAATCGTGCGCCGGAAAAAAGCTAATTTTCGGCAGAAAAACTCTTATGCCGGGTTCTGATAACAAAAAAGTAGATAAACACTGGTGCTATATATTGTAAATTACTTCTCTAACACGTAGGCTAGCCACAATTCATGTTTTGTGGGTCCTTGATACAAAGTTTTTAAAAATAAAATCTATTTTTTAAAGTCAGATCTTCAAATAAGTTTATATTCAATTTTTGAGAAATATGAATAGTTTTTGTGTCATTTTGCGCGAAATATAAGCAAGTTAAAAATTTAATAAGAGACGGTAACGAATATGGTGCTAGTCACCTTTCGGATATCTCCAGTTTTTCAAAAATTACAAAAAGTCAACATTTCAAAACAATACGCTTGAAGATAGATATTTTTCCCTCAGACAAACTCTGTTGTAAAAAATCAGCACTTTAAAAAAGATCATGTAAAATTTCTTGAAAAAAACTAGTAGATTTTGCGAAATTTGCGCTTGAAATCTATGCAATTTCTAAAAAACAAATGTTTTCTCAAAAATCCCTACAAATTGTTTCTTAATGTTTTTTCGCAGTTAAAGCAAGGGATGCTCATATGAATGGCACGGGTCTCATTTTCGTTGAACTCTCTGAATTTTCTAAAATTGCAAATTTAGAAATAATGCGAGAAAGTATGTGCCGTTTGAGCACCGCCTAGTTTAAGAATTACTCTTGCCATCCCTCCTATGTGTATCCTAATGCCGTGTTCCGCCGCTGGGAGATGTTGGCGGAGGGGGGCAGCGCGAGTCAGGAGCGACGACGGAGCGATGGGGGGGGGGTCGCCCTCCTCGGCGACAATAGACGGCGCTTGTTCGCTAATGAAGGCCGTCGCTCTCCTGTCGGAATAGCTAATAAGCTGCCGCCAAGTTGTCGATGGCAAAAGCGATACCCAGCCCGAAGAGATTCAACGCGGGTCACAGCGCTTGTACTCACGTCAGGTTAACATGTCTTCTCAGAGACCAGCAGGCAAGTGTATATTGTTTGCGTGTTTTATTATTTCGAATTCAGGTTAATAGTAATGTAGTATGACATCTGAATGTAAAATTAGATTCTATTCATGAATGAGAAAGTTTAACTTCAGAGGCGACGATAGGAGCACAGCGGACCAATTTGTACGAATGAATAAAATATACGTTCTCTGAAGCAGTTGCGAATATTCAGACCTTGCTTAGTATGCACTGCATTTCCTAAGATATTCTTGATGTATTTGGAATTTTGAGGTCGACAATCCGACTTTCTCGGCCAGCTAACGTGCCTGGGCCTAGTTTAATTCCCACGCTTTGGGGGGTAGGGGGGTAAGAACGACATGTAGTGAACACGATGTATTCCCTTCGCCGTAACTGGCAAACTTTGCTTTCTGAACTTTTATTCGTCTCACAGTTACAGAAACCGAAACGATTTTCAAGGAAAGCTACTACTCTATTTTTGTCTCTGCAGGAAATTGAACCGGGAACTCACAATGGACCAATCTAGAGGCCTCGAGGTATTCTAAATTCTATTTATTCAGTTGTTGCCTATTCTGTGGCAACAATATTCAAATTGGGATAGAAAGGCTACGTATTTGTACGAACTTTCCAGGCAAGGTACGTGACACGTTGATATTAGAGCATGTATTGTCTCCGAAGATTGCATTAGCGGTGCCCAGATGCATTAGTGGTCTGGAGGGAGTCTGAACATAACCTGTTTTGGGAACAGAAAAGCTCTCCCCTCTAGTGCATGCTGTTGGGGTGGGAATGAGGAAGGTGACGATAGAAACGTCTGACAGTGGATTTTGCGTACTAATTATTGTGAGATAAAGAGATGCGCTGCAACTCTGTGGTCACGTAACTGTCTTCTCCACTCATGCCGTGGACTTCCCGAGCCCTGACGTTGCGCTAATTATGAAAGGGCTGCCGACAGTGCCTGGACAATTCTAATACGAAATACGAACGTAGAAAGCACCTGTATCTATCGTCTTGCTTGTCTTGTGTTGTACAAAATGATTAATTTGATTTCAGCATGCCAAAAATACCACAAAAACATTAATACTTCGAAGACAGCAATTCAGCGCAGATCAATATTATTTTATATTATTTAGAGAATAATGTAAGCGTTTTCTTTTATTAAAATTACCATTTTATTCAGGTCTGTACGAAAGTATCATTCCACACTTACCTTCCAAATTTCAAATACACTTCTTTTTGTATACGTATCGAGATGGAAACAAACTTCCTGTAGCTTTTTTAGTTTTGAGAATTTTCTCAAAACGGTACGAACGAACTCGACCTATTACGAGGAAGCAATTATAATTATATAAACTCGTTATTTTATTTACCTGACTCCACATTTACAACTGATGATTACAATGCGTCTTTTCACTTTTGATTCAAGAAAAATTTCCAGACGCTTTGAATTCTCGTTTGAATCAGCAACAATCTACTAAACCATAAAGTTTTGTATGCATAACGGGCATCACTTTATTATTATTATTATTATTATTATTATTATTATTATTATTTATTTTACGTCAAAAAACAGTTAAAACTGCGTATGACGTGCTATGGGGAACTTGACGTTCTTGCCCCGAGAGCGATTTACAATCCGTAAGATCAGGGGCCCTCGGTTTTGTAAGTCGTCCTCGAAGCGAAAATCTACCTAAAGACCTCGATGTATAAAGAATAAATTGAAAACTATGTTTACCTATTGTCTTATTGAATGTAATAACCTGGTTGTTTGCAATCTTCCTTGTTCATTTCTTAACCTATCTTGACAAATCAAAAGAAGATGTTTACACACATTCAAGCCCCTAATCTCTGGATTCTTCTATCATTCCTTGGTCTCCTCTAAATTCATCTATTCGTTGTCTCGGCGTTCTCATAGACACAAGATTAAATTGTCACAGCCACATCTCGTCCAAAGTAATTGAAGCCAATAGAATGTTAGCTATTTTACGTCCGATTCTCAATCGTAACTCTTCTTTAAAAATTCATTCCGCTTTAACCATTTACAAATCGATTCTTCGTTCGATATTTACTTACGCATGCCCTCAATGGATTATAGCTCCCCCAACCACATTAAATAAGTTACAAATGTTTCAAAACAAAATCTTAAGAATAATAGTAAATGTTCCCTGGTTTGTGAGAAGTAAGACACTCCACAACTATCTTTCAACAGATTACTTTCTTTATTACGAAACTGGCACATCATTTCTTCAATAATTTAAATCATGTACAAGGAACAGTCACTTACTAAATAGAAACTGATGAACCCCCACTCTCCCGCCTAAGAAGCAGACTCCGATTTCACATTTTCCTTCAATACCTCTTCGACAGTAGATACGGTAAGGACATTTCTTGCATTTACCTGTTACTTCTGTCTAAACCCTGTCATCACTCTCTAACGAAATTTCTTTACAATA
The DNA here is from genome assembly GCA_011170035.1 of Teleogryllus occipitalis. Lineage (NCBI taxonomy): Eukaryota > Metazoa > Arthropoda > Insecta > Orthoptera > Gryllidae > Teleogryllus > Teleogryllus occipitalis. The sequence goes on from BLKR01002148.1 coordinate 187,547, forward strand.
ACCTTGGTTGAAGGTAAAACCTAATTAAATTACTATCAGGGAGATGACAAGAAGTTACTCCCTTCACACTTGCTGGTACAAAGTTGCTCAGTCAATCAACTGAAGGGCCTCTCGACTGAACGCTGTACTGTCTGTCAATGTAAAATGAAATTAATAAACAAATACTCATTCAAACCTAGAGATATACAGTTTTGTACCAAAAGAAACAGACAAATATCTTCTAATGTGTCTGGTCATGAGCACCCGAAAAGAGGAGAAATCTTTCTATTAAATCGAATATTATTGTGGTGTAAAGTATATTAAAATCTGAGAGTAATCTGCATTCTTAGAAATCTTTGCATAGGATCTATTAGACAGACCAAATTTTCCCTTTGAAGGGCAAAACAATCATCTAATTGCAAGGTTTCTTTGATTAAAAATAAGCTTTTTCACATTTCATGGACCTCAACATGAAGAATTAGATATACCGTGCCCCTTGAAAGGACGTCATATTAATTTACTAGTATATTTTCATTTTAAAGATCAAAGGGGAATTTTACATTTCTCTACTCTTTACGACCATATTTTCGTTTAAAGGGAAGTGAGAACTCGATATATGACCACCCTCTTTTTAATTCAAATTTTTTAATCTACACAAGATATATGAAAGGAATAGCTTTAGTAATTTAGCATTTCATTTAAGTTTCATATATTTTCTTCTCAAACCGAATATCCTCTACTTCACTCAGATTTCACTCTCTCTAGTTTGAATTTATCTAATGTCACAATCAGTTCAAAAGAAATACTACTCTCGTAAAATAACACTAGTTTCTATTAATGATAATAAATTTCCTCAAAAGCTACGAAAATGATAACTGAGAGGAAATCCATAAAGCTAAAGCAGCTTGGTTATTTTATTACAATCCGAGAAGATCAATATTCTTCTAATTTCATTTATGTAGATAAAAGAAAATTCCCCTAGTCCTCACTTCATGACTCCAAGCCTTTGTATTCACGGGGAGGTCCATAGTCCTCACTACATCTCTCTGAGTTTTTGTATTCGCGAGGGGGTCCCCAGTTCTCACTTCATGTCTCCAAGCCTTTGTATTCGCGGGGGTCCATAGTCTTCATTTCATGTCTCCAAGTCTTTGTATTCGCGGGAGTTCATAGTCCTCATTTCATGTTTCCAAGCTTTGTATTCGCGAGGGGGTCTATAGTCCTCACTTCATGTCTCCAAGCCTTTGTATTCGCGGGGATCCATAGTCCTCACGTCATGTCTCCAAGCGTTTGTATTCGCGGGACGGTCCATAGTCTTCACTACATGTCTCTAAGTCTTTGTATTCGTAGGACCAGGAAGCAACAGCAACGTAGATGTAGTGAACAATGGCCGATCTTGAATTCAAAACTTTGTAGTTAACAAAATAAAACTAGAGTTTTTCACAAAACTGTGACAAAATTACTCAGTTGTCACCATCAATGACCCTCCTTATCGTCCCGTAGAGCAATCCGCATGTACTAAAGTGATCTGAAGGTCATTCGCATCCTCCTTGAGCTGACAGCTTTAATTCCTTCACCAGATCTTCGAGATGTTGACCAATACCATGGAGCAGCATGGAGCGCTTTCCCCCATTACCCTCAATCGCTTGCTTTTGCTTTAACAGGTTCATCCCATGTAGCAACGCGGAGTAAACCATCAGGCCTGATGTTTACGCACGGAGGATTATCGCCTTTCAGATAATGTAAGAAACCAGTGATGCGTTTATGACTGAGAAGAACTATAAAAATTGAAATGTATTCCTGTTGAATATAACTAAATATATTGGATAGCGATTCTTCAAACGCAAACATGGTTTAACTGTAAAGAGCCGCCAAGAGAGGTTGCTGGTTTGTGAGTCTATTGTAGCAAGAGTAATATAAAAGGAAATGAAGATCCATCGAAGCACAGATCACGGCGGAAATGTCGAGGCGATGGAACGGCTAAGAAGGTGTGTTTGGTGAGTGTTGAGGGCTTACAGTGAGCGCTGACGAGTGGTTGAGAATATGTATCTTTGTCTAGTACTGTACTCCTTTATTATTATTATTATTATTATTATTATTATTATTATTATTATTATTATTATTATTATTATTATTATTATTTAACTGCCACCGGGTCATACCCAATTGCAGTTCGAATAAATGTAAAAGTGTAAAAGTAGGTTGCTACGGGAGACAATGGCAAAAGAGGCGAAACACAGTCGAAACAGATGTGCGGCGATGGCGGAAGTATACTGGAAACGGGGCGATTGGGGATCGACTGCAGATAAAAGAAAAATCGTCATTGATCCGATACAGCGTCATCGGCTGATCGACCGAAGGGTGGCGAAAATAAAAGTAAGTCGATTGAGGGAAGAAAGAATAAGAACATGATGTGCCACTGACCCTGCGATGGAAAGCGGAAAGAATGCGAAGTTGAAATGGACGAAGTGGTTCAGATACGATAGCAACAGAAGGAAAGCGGCAGAACGATGGATAAACTGTCCTTAACGGTACCTACCGGTACCATTGTGTACATGTGAGGGGGGCGTGAGGGGGGCGTGAGGGCGAATACAAGAGCGAGGGCGAAGGCGAAGGCGTCGGTGGAAGGGAAGGCGGAGGCGAGGGCGGAGGCGAGGGCCAAGGCGAGAGCGGATGTGCTAGCGAGGGCGGTGGCGAGAGAGGGAGAGGAAGTCGTGGCGAGGACGAAAGCCAGGACAGGTTCTAGGGTGGAGACGAGGGAGGTCTGAGGTGGGAGCGAGGGTGCAGGCAAGGATGAGGGCGCAGCAGGGAGCGAGGGGGCTGTTGAAGTCGAGGGCGGAGATGAAGGCAAGAGTGCAGGTGAAGAGGAAGGGCGAAGGCTAGGACGAGGATGAAGAGGAGGGTGAAATTGATGGAAAGGAGGGTGGAGACGAGAGCAAGGGCAGAGGCAAGAGTGGAGGTGAGGGCAGAGGCAAGAGTGGAGGTGAAGGCGAAGGCGAGGGCAGAGGCGAGGGCAGAGGCAAGGGTGGAGGTGAAGACGAGGGCAGTGGCAAGTGTGGAGGCGAGGACGAAGCCGGAGATGAGAGCGCAGGTGAGGGTCCGGGCCTAGGCCAGGGCAGAAGCGAGTGCGGAGGCGCAGGCGAGAGAGAGCGAAAATAGGCGACAGGTTTCCTTAGAACGGCGGGGGGTGCGGGGAGAAGGAAGAAGTTGCCGAACTGCCACGTGAACTCGGGGACCTCTCGGGTTCGCAGACGAGCGCACGGGCGGGCGGGCGGGCGGGGAAGCGGGAGGGGGAGGGTTGGCTCGCCCGCTGGCTAGTGTGCGGGCGTAGCCGGGGACACTAGTGCGGAGCTCCGGAAGTTACGGCGAGCGCGGCAACTTCCGCTAACGCGGTTAGGGGCACGCAGGCGGCACGCGGCCGGTCGCCGCCGCCTCCTTATTGCGCGGGCGGCCCCGACGTCTTATTGGATCAGCGAGACGCGCGCAAGGGCGCCGCTAGAGCCACCGGCGCAGGATCATTTAGCCGGCGCAGGGCACCGGAGGCGACGGTGACGGCGACCACGACAGCGACAGTGATGGGGACAGCTAAACTGCGACAGCCAAACGGCGACTGCCAAAGGGCGACGGCTAAGCGGCGAAGGCGACGACGAGGGCGTGGAGTGAGGGCGAGGGCGAGAAGCGAGGGCGAGGGCGAGGACGAGGGCAAGGACGAGGACGAGGGCAATGGCGAGGGGCGAGGGGCTAGGGGCGAGGGCGATAAGCGAGAGCGAGAAGCGAGGACGAGGTCGAGGACGAGGTCGAGGTCAAGGTCGAGGGCGAGGGCGAGGGCGAGGGCGAGATGCGAGGGCAAGGAGCGAGGACAAGGAGCGAGGGCAAGGAGTGAGGGCCAGGGCGAGGGGCGAGGGCGAGGGCGAGGTCGAGGGCGAGGTCGAGGGCGAGGTCGAGGGCGAGGGCGAGATGCGAGGACGAGGGCGAGGGCGAGGGCGAGGGCGAGGGCGAGGGCGAGGGCGAGGGCGAGGGCGAGGGCGAGGGCGAGATGCGAGGGCAAGGAGCGAGGGCGAGGGCGAGGGGCGAGGGCGAGGGGCGATGGCGAGGGCAAGGAGTGAGGGCCAGGGCGAGGGCGAGGGCGAGGGGTGAGGGCGAGGGCGACCACAACGACGACGGCAACGGTGACGGTGACGGCGCGGTCACAGCGACGGCAACTGCGACGGAGGGGCGATGGCGGCGGCGACGGCTCATCGTTAGGCTCTGGCGGGTGGTTCCTTTCCTAGTGCTTTCGACTTTACTAGACTCAGCAGTGCGGCGCATGCACTGAAGAAACAGAATATACTATAAAAATATGAAAATCATTTTCATGTAATTTTGTCAAATCTTGCAATTTTCCACAGGTCAACGAAGCATGAACATGATCTTCTGATAATCTTGATAATTAGATGCGCTGTATTTTCAATTCATTCGATTTTGATTGTCAATATTTGTGATTAAAAAATAAAATGATTTTTAACGCGAAAACTCAATATCAAATACTAAAATATTGAAACTGAAATGTTAAGCTGTTGAAATATTGAAATATAGTATTATGCCACATTTTGAAAAATCCTGATTTTCAGTAAAGCTTCAGTATGGCTTCGAATTGAATTCAGTATGTCTTCGAATGAATTCGAAAATGTTCTTGTTCCGTAGTATTTTGCAATTGAAAATGTTTATTGCATGTAGTGTTATTAACAGGGACACTCGTATCGGTTGTGGGAGAAAAAGCGAAGTTTCTTGGTTGGTGTTTACACTAACCCATTGTTACCCCACAATGATGGCTCGAATTCCTTGCACAATCTATGTACTTTTTGATGAAACATAGCCGGAGACAAAACAGAGGAGTGAATCTCCATGTTCAACTAAATATTCCTCTCATGTATAGCGTTTAAGAATTCATCAGACATCAACCAATCGGAACTGTCATTCACCATGAAGATTAAGATTATCACTTTAGTTTTTCACCTCCTCCTTTCTTGATAGTTATGGGAATTTACTTCCATTACGGTCGTTCTTTTCTTTCGTTTTGTATTTTGTGCGCTGTGAGTTTGAATTCACAGAGTTACTAATACTTCAAAATGGAAAATATACTCATTTTCCATTAACTACAGCTGCCACGCGAATGATCGAAGGTAGTTATCACATGAAGAAGTAACAAAAATTATAGGTCGTCCAGGCTTTCTCTATGGAGCTGTATTTGAAAGGAACCATATTAACAGAATTTCGAAATATTATATAAGTATACTAAGGTATTATACTGGATTAGCGGAAACTTTTCCCGTTTCAAATTCTGTAATTAATGATGTTCCATCCAGTTAATTTTCAAATTTGCTGTCTAATAACTGAGTTCTGGAGAAAATGATTTTTGTAAACTAGATTCTTACATATATTGGGATCTCTTATTGTTCCACAGCCACCTGTATAATCTCAATGCTACAATTTATTTGGAAAATGTATTACAAAGTTACGATAAAGTAAGTACACAATGTTATTTTAACTATTTTCTTTTTTCTTCAATAAATGTATATCAATTATTATTAACACAACCAGTTCCACTTTTTATTTTGCGCGTGCATGTCTTCTAGAATTCAGTGGGAAATGTAGTTATTCAAATTATCGTTCTCCATGTTGTTGCGACAGGAAGTATTATTCCTTGACGAAAGATATGATGGGGGATGAAAGCTCAAATATATTGCTGAATTACCATTGAAAATAGATTTTATTACATCGGAACGAATTGTTTTGTTAAAAATCCTTGCAAAAACGCTCAATTCTTTCTGTACTTAATGTTCAAGTAACATATGGCTTAGGGTAGGGATCACAGAACTTTGAAAACGTTCACAGAATTCACTTCTTCCCATAACACGTCTCACAGTTTTTAGTTGCTTTTGACGTAAATAAATAAATATTTTTTGACATTACAAATATAGAATTGGACGTTTTCAACTCTTGGTAATACTTTTTTAGATGCTGCAAATAAATCAAAATAGCTGTAAATCGAAAACGGAAAAAATTGAAAAAAATGTTTCTACAATACATAATTTAAAACTAAAATAAACGTGAAACAGTAATAGTAGTAAAGAATATAATCTTAATTCAAATCCCGGTCGTTAGATTAAATATGGCAAACATTTTATGTATGAAGTTACTATCCCTCGCCGCTCGCAGCTTCACCTTGTGCGTGTACTCCCATTTCTAGATTTGAAGGGGAAATGACTGCGCAGTCAGGGGAAGTTGCCCGTGCTCGAATGAGCCCCGGGCTTCCCAGGCGGGCAAGTAGCTCATGCCGGTGCGGTTTGACGCGTCTGACATAAAACATCCCTGCGTCTGTCCAATGCATAATTACCAACGCATCAAAGATATAAGCTCTGCGATCGCTCGACTGCCCTTGACTTTCTTCGTATATGTTCGTATTTTGCTCTCTCGAGACAGTGAGCTGTCCACATCCACTGTTCGCCGTTTTCGCGTCTTCGGAGTAGATAGTATTTTTGCACAGCCAGGAGCTGTTAGTTTCCATTCGAGGATCAGTGCATTATTACTATCTTTGCCGGCTACGTAATTTTCGATCTTTTAACAAATACTGCTATGCCGTTGCATTGACAAAATTGACACAAATGATTGGCAATTGACAAATATGTATGGTAACGTCACCACGACAGCTGACAAATTGAAATTTTTATATTGAAATATTTCCTGTTGGCAAACAGATTCTAACGACTGCATGTGCTTACAAAATAATTGTTCCTCTTCAGGAGCTAAAAATCACTGCATGGTTATATTACGCCAGTCAATGTTACCAGTTTTCATCTCATTTGCTCTCTCACTGCCAATCGACTATTGTGATGCCTTAACAATTAGTCTGTGAGTTATGAAAAATTAATTATAAATTTAACTTAGAAATGCGGTAGACATTTCATATAGAATTATTTCTTAGTATCTACAGACTTCAAAGAAGAAAAAACTATATGCATTGATAAACTGCACTCACAAGGTCTCATTTCGGTATCTTACACACCTTCATTTATTCAATCTGATATTATCATTTAACCGTCAGCCTCCACGCAGAATTAGTACAGTCATCTGAATCTATACATAACCCTGTCTTTAATTCCATGCGTTTTTTAATCAAAGAAACCTTTGTACAGCTCCTATGGGATGAGTACCAACTATATTACATATCGATGGTATGCAACAGAAACTCTGTCCAAACGCATGTTTTGAGATACTGAATCAAATTCAAATTGATCCTGTTAAATTTGTCTGCTCGATATCTTTTGGTAAATAAAACTTGTTTTTAACATACACTTTAATGTGTTAAATTACTTTTAAGTGACAAAAAAATAACAAGGTCCAAAGATGGATTTTTCCTGAACATTTGCACTTCACATTCATAAGCATTAAGTGCTGCATTCGTTTTATTTGTCTTGTGAAAGTAGATAGTTTGTCTTTCAAAGATAATGTTCCGATGATAAATGTCTGTTTACATCGCTTAGGAGATGCCGGTGGAAATCCAGTTTTTTTTTGTTTTTTTTTTTTGAGGGAATTTACAACATCGCGGCGAAGATCTGCCACTACCATTTTTGCAATAATACTCATCATCATAATCAAAATAATAATAAATAATAAAATAATATTTTTATTCGTTTTCACGCGAGTTACAAAGTATTGTAAATGCACTTAAATGAGTAAATGCTTGCCCCTAGGTGCAGCTTAAGGAAGTTTATGTCAAAAACAAAAACTGAGAAGTGGTTCAATGAAAACACATTTCATTTGAAAGTTTTACAAAATTGTAACCTAACATTCTTATTTAACCTAACATTCAAATTTACAGAAAGAAATGTACAAAAGATGGAGATTATTTTAATTAAATGCAGTAAACAAGTTCTAGAATCCAGCTCGACACCTCGTTTTCGTAGTTTTCTTGGATCATAGAGAGTTTATGCACGTCATAACGGACAACACTATCGATCTTTTGCGCATGCGCCGATGCATTTAAGTGATGCGATACTTGAACTGCGCATGCGCAGAAGATCGATAGTGCTTTGACGTTCAAGGTGCACAAATTCTCTCATACCTAGGCGGTCGCTGAACCAAGATGCTGATTGCGTAGGCTTCCGCGACCGGAGTTGGTATGACCTTGGCTGTCGAGGACAAAACGTCAGCCACCACGGTACAAACCCGGACAGTCAAGATCACATTACGAAGATGCTGCTGGGTGGCGCCCGCACACAAGAAGCTTTTATCTTTCAACTCCCGTAATGTCATAAGCAGTTGCCCATTTCATAACCCGACGGTATGTGAAATGCCATACTAGAGAGTTATGCTATTTTCGTCTGTAACAGATTTTCCATTAATCGTCAGTAGAATATATCGTTTATTTTTGTGTTAATAACTACAAAAAGCGCATTATACCTAATATTATGGATTTATTATTTCTTCAAGTAAAACCTTGCAATTCATATTAACCCCATATAATTAAAAGTGCTTTACGTTACATAAAGAGAAATAAAAAATTAAGAAATAAAAATGAAAAATTATATGCTTATGAAATAGTACGTGTTAAACTTTATTTATATATTGCTTTTTATTTTCTCATTAAGCATCTGCATTTTTGAGAAAGTTCCAGTTTTTACAAATTTTGCTGTAAATTGTGGAGACAAATTATTTGTTATCAGAGCAGTTTGAGCTAAACTACACACTTTCTGAAAAACTGAATGTTTCTTGCAATATTTTACTATGAAATCTCTCAAATATTTCATTATTAGCAATTCTTTGCATTAATCCAACAGGATAGGCCAACTTTTCTATAAACAGCAACTTTATTTAATTATATTTAGTATTCTTTAGTATTTCCAACTCTCATGTTGAAATACCAAGTACAGAATACTTAGTTTTAAATTGAAATCAATAAACCCAACTAAATATTTTTATCCTCTCCTCTCTTATATTACAGAAGAATATTTTGACTTGCAGAATGTTATCAGAACTGCTGGAATTCAATTCTGGGTAATCTAAATTGGGTTTGTTGAAGTCAGCATTCACATTTAACCAATTTTTCTTTAATTTTTGAAATTTCTCTTGTAATTCTAACATATTGTCTGGTAATGAACGTAAAATTTTCTCTATAATCAGTTCAGGTGCCTTCATTTGTGAACCTGTATTTTCAAAAACTCCACTATCTTTTACGAAATTTCTGTAAAGCATCTGTCACTTGTCAACAATATTTGTTTAACCTCTTAGCAAGGTTTTTTTTTCAAAATTTAATTTTCTTGCCTTAATGTATCATTTATTTGTTTGAAAAGGTCTCCATCTTGCGAATTAAGATGTTATTTACAGACTTAGTGTTTGAATCTGAAGCAAAGTATCTTACGTTTCTCCAAATGATGCTTCTAGACACAAGTTCCAAATATATTAATCAATTCCAATTAATGTATTTGTTTCCATTTCGTAAAAATAGCCTTGTTAAATTATGTCTAATCAATCCAAAGCCACCATTTCCAGAGATGGTATTTCAAGTACGCGGCTCTCAGAACAAAACCCCAGGAGGATTGAAGCGCTGCAGAGGGAAGAAGAATTTTAGATACGGCGTCCCCTGTGAAGATAAACCGCCACACCAATTGAGAGCTTCACATGCTATTATAACTTAAGAACAACATGTGGAATTAGTCCCAATTCCGAATGGATAATATCACGTAGGAGAGAATGGAATCAACACATTGACAGAATGGATGAAGACAGAATTATGAGGATCTCGAGAGACAATAGACCTGTGGGAAGAAGATATCCCGGAAGAAGATATCCAAGGAATGGAACAGGCCTATGACCTACTAAGAAGCAGAAGAAGAAGACATGCTATTAAATCATCGCCTCTCCGGACTTCCCCTAAAGATTCCGGGAATCATATAATAGCTCGTGCAACAAGCTTAATATACTGACATTTTGAAAATATATTACCTGATGTTATTTTAAAATGTAGTTTTGAAGAACAAATTTCTTTAAAGAAAAACGTATATCTTTAAACATGTAGTTGGTGGAGAGGATTGCAAAAAAGGTAAACGTTAGCAACTCTCAAAAATGCAGATTTCAATGAAATTCGGATCTGCAACATTTTTGTAAGTGCGTTGCCCACTTTGAGCAAAACATTAAAAAAAACATTTGAAGTAATTTTTGAGAAATTTTTAAAAATGTCGCTGGGTTCCATGTAAAGTTTACATTTCAAATTCGAGCCGCCGCAAACAGCCAGATCGATCAGAGAATATCAATTTTGGTGAACATTTCGTGTACGGTTTAGGAACAGATGGACAGACAGAATGCCAAAAACCAGTTTTCCAGAATAAAGGATCTACTACACTGCGTTTTGGCAAAAATAATTAAGTACTTGGAAGAAAAATCTACTTTTTTCGGTATCATGAATCCATAAAGTCAGTATTTCTGTCGATAAATGGCACTTTTCGCTGCAACATTACAATACTTTCTCTATACTGTGTTAATAGTGTTTGAGAAAGTAAGCAAGTTTCTTACCAGTACCATGCGGACTGCTTTCTCGCTAGAGACTGCCTCAATTCACAGGAATTTTAGGGTAATCCCTGAAGGAGCCATCAAGTAAATTTTTTGCTATTTGTGATTGTTGTAACTGGTTGCATGTCACAAGAATGAATCCAATTAAGTTTCTCTGATATTTAGGTTCGTCACACTGCGTTCTCGGGATCAAACAGCGTGCATATCGAAGATTAGGTCCACCGTGTTCCCAAAAATCGCACGTACGTGTGCGCAGACCCCCCCCCCTACATGGGCATCATCCACTCTTCTGACACGGAAGCAGCTATCTTTGACTTTACTCTTCAGAGTTATCCTCACCTGTCGGTCGCATTTTTATTACATTGTACATTTCCTCAATTATTTGTTTTTACAAAAAACTTTCTATTATGACATTTTATGTCTTTTTTAATATAATAGTACGTTTATTTTATTTTATTTAGCAGACTTAAGTGGCCCTGACCCTGCCTTTACAGTTCAGGCTCTGTGGCTTTTTCCGTAATTATCAGGTTTACATCCCAAGTGCTTCGCTATCAGGGATTTTTAACCCTTGTGATTCTGCAAAAGTCTCGAGTTCCAAGCGTGCATTTACCCGAGAGTACACACTGGACAAACGTCCCCCTCTATTCAAACTGCGAAACCGAACTGTGTACTGAATTGTACCACCCAAAGTCGTTCCAATAGCACTACATTGTATTACAACCCCAGGGTCAATTTTTAATTTTTTATTGCTAATGGAGACGTTCTATCCGGGAAAATAAGTTTTTAAGATCATTTTCTTAAACCACAAATAAAAATACACAAGTTTCTATTTTGCTGCAGTTTTCTCAACTTTAGGATACAATCTCGGGGACGCAGGAAATTGTATTGTATATAAAATAGCAATATCGTAGACTAGCCTTGAAATGTGTTTTAATTATATTCTATTTTACTTTCATTTACAAGTTTTTGTTGTTTTATGAGATATAATTAATTCTAAATAGCAGGGTACCAAGTACGTTCTTTAACGGAAACTTCGTGTTCGCTCTCTTGAATGTTGACTCTGCATTACCGTCACAAATCCAACTGTCAATAGGAGGATTAAAAGCAATTGTATTCTAATGATTCAAACGGAGAAAACTGCCGCCCTATCAATTGGCCCCATAGTTACGTGTGTTACACGTCACGACTTAATTGATCAATATCGCTTGACGAGAATTTTTACAGTGTGTCCAATGAGAGATTTCATAACATTGAACAAAACCCCTATAATTGCACCTGGGACACGCTCAGAATCTTCCTCGCGTGTCAAAGAGAAAAAAACCGCGCGTTCGTCGTTGCGACAGCGTCTCCATTGCCGCGGCGGCGTCCCAAAGACCCCACCCCCCATCGTTGCTTCTCGCTCCGCCCGGCTCCCATCTATCAGCCAGGCACTTCGGCAGCACCGCTCAGAATGTACAGCTTTTTCCTCCCTTCAAGCCGCGCCTCGCCTCGCCGCGCCACGCAAAAACCTTTTAAACAGGCCCTCGACCCGAAGCGCGCGTGGCGGCGAGAGCGACGGTGTGGGAAGGGTTTGTGAGGGGAAGGGGAGAGCTCGCGAAAAGGCGGGAGTGCGTGTGAAGATGGGCGAAGGAGGACGTCGAAGGAGGGGGGGAAGAGAGAGAAAAGGAGAGAGAGGAAGATAGAGAGTACGGGGTCTAGGAGGGCGGTCAAGAAAGGGGGGTAAGAAATGGAGAAAGGGACGGAAAGAGGAGGTCGAGGAGAACCGAGGAAAGCAACGCAAGGAATAGTGAGTCAGGGAGAATGATGGATAGTGCGAGAGAATGGGGGGAGGATGGGTCAAGGCTGGGGAGAACGGTGGAGAGCGGAAAGGCGACGTGGACGGGGAGGGCAAAGAAGAGTGGGAGAAGACGGAGATCAGGAGACAACAAGGGAAAGCGTAGTACCAAGGGGGGGTGAGAGAGGAAGGAGAGGGAGGGGGGACTGGAGAGGAAGGAGTCTTGCAGAGAACTAAGGGCAGGCGCAACGGGCGGCGAGCGGGTGGAGGAGGAGAGGGTGGCACTGCCGCAGCCACCGCCACCGCCGGCGGCGAGAAAGCCAAGTTCGCCAAGAAAAAGGAGGAGCAAGCGGGCATGGGCGGTGACCAGGCGATCGGAGTATGTCAGGATGTCGCCCGGTCCTTCCTCCGGCTATTGCTTGGCCGCTGACGCATCGACACGTTTTCTGCCCGGCGAGACGCCGCTTCCGGGTAATTTGGTGGTCGTTTTTTGGAAAAGTTGGTGGAAAGAATACGCGTTTGAACAGTTAATAGTAGGAAAGAGGTTGGAAAAAGAAGAACATTATTTCAGGAAAAGAAGTAAGTTTTCTTATGTCTAGTCAAATATAAGATAACTAGAAAAATATAACTAGATTCAAGGTAACAACGTTTTTCCTTTTCCCTGGAACTTATTCAATTTGCAAATTGTTCAATGCATAGAAAATACGTTGGAAACTAATAATTTTCAGACAATAAAAAAGCGTCTGCCTGCAGATATCATGTATTGGAGAAGAAAGTAATGAATGGAAAACTGATAATTTTAAATAGTGAAAATATTCTTTGTAAAAAGGTATATTTGACTTTCAATTTCAAAACGTTTATCATATAATCAAGAACATGGTTAGTAAAGCTATTAACCGAGTTTGAAATGAAATGTCGAATGAAAATACCCGCACTAAAAATACCCGCACGTTGTTTGTCTGACATCTGACAAAGATGTCAGACAAAGAACAGCATACCAACCGATCATAATATTTTATGGTCTATTGAGTGGACCAGAAAGTAGTGTTTCTCCTGCAGGTACAGTGACGATTGCACCTTGAATTCGAGCCATGATCATTGGTTGCATCACAGTTTGCATCGGCTCCTACTGGAGAAGAAGAGCAATATACAGGATCTCTCCCCCTTCCCAAGTGATTGCCTATTTAATTAGTTAAATAGATACACGTAACGTCATACCTTTCAATTTATATAAAGGCATTTTCAGTTAACACATTTTGAATTGTACCAGAATTATAGAATTTGGCTTTACAAGAGCTACGTTCAGTGAAACTGCCAACAACCAACTTACTTAAATGTCTATAGGGCAGTTGTGAACTGAAATCCCCCATAACACATCTGAATGCATGACACGTTCTCTATCACTGTTGAATATTTAGTATTCATTGACAATTACTGCTACAGAAGTGTCCTTAAGACAGAAGAATTTATAACATACAGATAACTGTTATAATATTCCAGAATCCTCCAAATTCCACCAAATCGATATAATTTCATCCAAACAGTTCCTAAGAATGTGAAATATTTGATGAGTTCATCTTGCAATTTTAGTCTCTGAAAATTGTTGTTAAATATCTAGCAAATTACATTTATAGATAACATTGGGTGTGTATTCTGAAATAATAATTTCTTTTTCAATGAATATTGGTATAAACAAATCCCTTTGCATGTTATTAAATTACTTGTATACATTTAATTTATTAGTAATCCTTAAAACTGTACAGATTTACACAAAATGTAAGAAATTAACTATATAGTACATCAAGTTGTTAATTATCTTCAACGGAAAAATTTCCCACGATTGCTCACCAACACGAGAGCGATAGTTAAACAAGAACGACAGTAACGTACTTTTTGAATACATCAAATTCTTTGAAACTACAATAGACGTTGAGAAAGTATGTATCAATTCGTTTCATTTATTAGCAGTTCTCAGCATTGAACAGAGGTAATAGTTGAGCTGTGGATTTATAGGCACGAAAATCTTTAGAAATAGGCAGGCAAAATAACCACTTAAAACGTAAAATGGGCATTTAAAAATGTAAAATAGGCATTTAAAAGTGTAAAATAGGCATTATACATTTTTATTATCTTTATTTATGTTCATGTGTAGAAATGTTATGAAGTAAATATAATATAGTTACCTTCAAAGAATGTTTACTTTCATCATTGTTCTGACAAATCCTCTTAGAAATTATTTCTTTAATTTCTGGGCAATTCGAAAGAAAGGCTTTTTGCTTTTCTTTAAGTGCTAGCTGAAATTCTAATGCCGCACAGTATGTTCTTTTTTCTCACATTTAACATAATTGAAAATATTGAATGATTTGTTTTAATCGCCATGCATTACACAAATGTTGTAACTAGGGGTGTTACAACAGCACATACTTTATCGCTATTATTTCTGAAAAAATCTTCAAAATTTGAAATTTTCAAAAATTCAACGAATATTAGACCTGCACTATTCTTTTAAGCATCCATCATTCAATTCGTGGGAAAATGTTTGAAGAAAAATTAAGTTTCTTAATACGAAATACCCGCACTGTGGTGGTAGTAAAACGGAATATATTTATCCATAATTGTTCGATTTCTCTGTTCTCTGCAGGATAAAAACGAAAAAAGTACAATTTTTAAATATTTAATTAAAAATAATTGCTTTTTGATCAATAAATAGGAGACTATGCAACATTTTGGAATTTAACACAAAAGAAACATTATATAGCAAAATAGGCATTTATAGGCACATCAAAATGGATAGGTAACCTAAAATTATGTGTTTTCCATTGAAGGATAAAATAGGCAAATATACTACAATCCGCAGCTTAGTAATAGTTAACGGCATTAGGCCCATATGGAGCATTTAGTATTTGTCTCGTTTTAAGTTTGTAAATCGGGGTTTATAACTAACCAATTTCGTTTAATGTGATATCGGCCGTGTGTCGTTCAATACGTTTTGTAATACCACGTTCTTACAGGGAAAATGGCAAATAAGAAGTACCTTTTCTTAAAGAAGCAATTCCCATCCGCCATCTTCAAGAACAACTCATTTGTTTGATTGTTCTTAACCGACGGCGGACTGTAAAATCTTTAACGGATATCAACTGTTAACAGTCGTTTTCGTTCTTCTGTTTTATTTCATTACCTCGATGTAACATTGTTATGAAAACAAATTCTCCGGCGGTTTTCAGAGCACGCGAAAATTAACCACATGCTTTGTGAAAGACGTGATAGGAAGAATCAGGCTCCTACATTTCCACGGTCTCCTAGAACTCCGCAGTCTGAACTACAGGGGAAGCAAAATACCCACTCAGCGCCGCGGCCGCTCGCTCACACAAAGGCCACTTGAAAGAAGAGAGCGGACAAGAAGTATAAATAGAGCAGGGTATTTACTTCATCTAAAGAGACTGTTTCTCTTTGTCTTTGTCGGTTAACGGAGAACTCCGGGAGTCTTCTTTAATCTTCCATGCCCGACTAATATAATGTAGTAATTGGAATTGTGTGGTTACTGGAAACAATCTACTTAATGCTCAGATTATAAGGAAACATTGAATTTATATATAAAAGAAAAAACACTATTTTTAGTTTCTGTTTAGATATTCTTTCTTTCTGGCCTTATAAATGGGTTCGCTTTATTCAGTCTTACTGCCAACCGCTGTTTTGTTGACGTTATTTTTTGCTTGTGGGAGTATTTGCGTGTTAACTTAAACCGTCTACTACAGGTGTTGGCATTAACGCAAACGGCCGACAAGGACATCGGATTTGTCCCAGGGCAAAGCAGTAGACAGACATGTGGAGGTCTCCGTGGCAAAACAGAAGGAAACGCGACGACTGAAGAAAGTTCCCGAAATTGCTTCAAATAAAGTTACTGCTTTGGGAAAGCTTCATAGAGGGAAGTTCAAGGTCTAGATACCATGATGTATGAGCAATAAGGAAACTAAATGACGATCATCTAATGCTATTGCGTGCAAACATAACATGAAAAGAATGCTTGTAACTTTCCAAAGCCGGCGTTTTTAAAATAAGAAGCGTGTTTTTGTTTTGAAGATGTGGCAATGTTCGAGATGGAATTTTGTACATTTGTTACTCCTTATTTACTAGTAAAGACCGGATTTTCAAGCAGTAAAACACCTTAAAACGTGCAGTGAAAACATCAAAACGTGCAAAAATATGCAATAAAAAGATCAAGACTGCAAAACTGTTACGTAGCCTAAAAACTCCAGTTGATTCACTTATCAACTTATATTTTTTTTTTATTTTGAAAGAGATATTTAAGATGAATGAAATATAAATTTAGTGTTATTATAATTAAGTTTGTACATATCGTTTAAACAAACCATATTTGACATTTTAAATTTATTCGCACACAAAACTAAATTAGCATAAAACACACAAAAGTAAAAACAAAAATTGAAAAATGCAAATATACCTTCAGAAATAAAAAAATATTGTTACAGAAGAAATGTTCTGAATAGTTTTCATTATATTTTACAATTATTTATATTTCCTAATAACATTTTGGAAATTTATTATATTTTCTATCAACTAATGTTTCCGACAGAAAAAACTTCGTTCTACATTTCATTTATACTTGTCTGTGTGCCGAGCCTCACTCTGACGTACGTGACCGCAACTAAAAGCGGTGAAAAACTGCGTTCATTCTCTCTTGAACCTCCCCTCTCTGTTCCGAGAAATTCGATGAAATTGAAACGCAGTGCAGTTTGTCGCCCGGAAGTTTCGCGCCCGAACGTAAGGTCAAATGTGATTCTCGCATGTTATCTCGTGTTGACAAGTTGACTGACAAAATGGATACATGATCCGATTGGTAAGATAGGCCCCAAACAGCGTTTGCTGAGCGGCTGTAACCAAGGGCCGCGGACCTATTCATGCTGCAATAACTCAAATTTAAATAGGCATCATCAAAGGTATGGAGGCTCAGTTCATAGGGCAACAATATGCAAAATTGAATCATATTAAACGGCACTCGAGTTTCACGGACCACCCGAATGCACTGCTGGGTCATGTTATAAAAACGTTTTTCTTAAATGAAAAAAAATCTTTCAAAATTCTTCAAATCCGTTCAATGAAATCCTAAAATGTGCAATTTTCAAACACCATTATCTAAATGTGCATTATCGCGCAAAATAAAACTCGCACTAAAACAACATCCTTTTCATGATTCAAATTTCTGTCTAGGTTTCATCCAACTTCAAGTTAGCAAAGAAAAGATTCAATAACGTGGGAATCCGATCTTTATTTTTTATTTATTTATTAATTTTTTGCCTCCGGAATGGCTCATGGGTAGTGTACTAGCTTCCCGGGTTCGATTCCCGGTCGCGGCAAAAATATAGTTGTAGCTTTCCTTCAAAATCGTCAGTTTCTGTAGGTGTATGACGAAGAAAAGCTCAAGCCAGCGGATCTTGCTAGTTACGGTGAAGAGAATACGTCATGTTCGCCTTATGTCGCTCTTATCTCCAAGCATGGGAATTTAACTCGCCTCAGGCAATGGGGACATCGGTAGCCGGCGAAGTCGGTCTACCGATCCAAAACGCCAAATACATATTTATTTTCTTTTGGATAGAAAAATACAAAGATCAGTGTTAATACACTCTACATTTATTATAGTTGCTTATATCTACTTACAACTAAGTTACAATAATCTTACAAATAATTTTAAAATACAACTTGCATTACTACTAGGGTGGTAGAGGTACCTTTGTACAATATCTTTTCTTTGGGTCGAGATCTGAGAATTTATATAGGAATGTATGGAACTGAAATTTATTCTTAATGCGGGGTTTGTGAGTCGGGTTTTGCCAAAGTCTTAGCAGTGTTAGTTTGGGTATATTTGGTATATTTTGGAAGAAGTGGATGGATAAAAAAAATAATGTGGTTAGTTATCGGTTCTATTTGAAATTCTTTATGGAGTTGTGCGTTGGAGACGTACCATGGAGCGCACGTGATGGTGCGCAGGAACTGATTTTGGGTTACTTGAAGTTTTCTGGTGTTTGATTTGGTTGCGCTGATCAAAACTGGGCATGCATGTAATAATAGTGGTCGAATGATAATTTTGTACAGAAGTAATACAGTATTGTAGGGTAATTTAGCTGATCTATTTATTATTGGTTTTAGTTGGTGTAATTTAATTTTTGCTTGTATAACTTTATTGTCGATGTAATTTTTTCAATTGTCTAAGAAAAGGCCTAGATATTTTATAGGTTTGTTATGTGGATGCAGTTGTATAGATTCATGATTCAGTTGTAAGGGGGTGAGGGATGAATGGTCTTAGCGAAAATATTTTGGCTGCTGTTTTTGACGGGTTGATTTTAATTTTGTTTTTGGCTGCCCGATGTCGATTTGGTTTAGGAATAACTGAAGTCTGATTTTTATTGTGTTTATAGCGGGATCTGATGAATAAATAGCCGTGTCATCTGCAAATTGGGCGATTTTTATATTACTACTTTTCGGAAGGTCGGCTACGTACAAGTTATAAAGAACGGAAGATAACGGGAAGCCTTGGGGGAGACCAACCTTGACCGCTTTTAGATTAGAGTGATGGTTGTCGACTGTAACTGCAAAAGTTGAGGAAGCTGGAAATGATTGGTGTAAGATAATGTGGAGGGCCTATTTCTTTTATTTTATAGTTTAAAGCTTGGTACCATGTTTTAGCATTTAGGTCCCCTAGAAATATTGTGTTATTTTGTTGAAATAGTTTATTAATGTTATCGAAGTCTAGTTTATGATTTGGTGGATTGTATGCTGTAATTATAGTCCATATATTATTTTCCGTTTCCAAGTTAACACAGTTTGCCACAGTTTCAATATTACCAGTGCAAGGGAGAATTATTGGGTAATGTTTAATATTTTTATTAATGGCTATTAGCACTCTTCCTCATTTGCTTAGGTTTCTGTCGTATCTGTAAATTGAGTAGTTCGGGATATATTTTTTTTCCTTTAAGTGGGTTTCTGTGATGTAAATTATATCTATGCGGTGAGAATTTAAAAAGTTTTATTTCTGTTTTTTATTAGTTATGCAATTAGCATTCCAATTGACGAGAGTAAAATCTTTAGGGTGCAGTAATGGATTAATTGTCACCTGAAGAGTCGTACAACTTTTGACAAGCGAAACCTTGAGCTATATAACTTCCAAGTGCACGTAAATAATGAAATAGTTCTACGTCTTGAACTACCTATAACAAATAGGACTGTCTATAAAAACTATATACATACGAATTCTACCAACGACAATTTTTATTTATTTTTTATTTCATCTCTATTTTATAAGAAATTTTCATAACTTTTAATGTTTTCACTCTGTATAAGTTCATGCTATGCATCAATTACACCAGTTTGGAATAAAATTATTTATATTTGTAAAGCAATTGGCGGTTCGTTATAGATATCGTTTCGCCTTGTTGTAACATGTAATGAACAGAAACGCAAATAACATAAAACAATTTTAAAACTTCATTATACGCATTATAATATATTTTTGATCAATAAACAACAAACTTAAATACAATATAAACTATTTTGGATGTTTATAATTCCTTTTTTTCGTTTCTCGATAAAATAGAGAACCCGATACGCCCTTAGAGAATGATAATTGGGAGGGAAGATAGTAGAAGGGCAGAAGGGAAGATGATGGAATACGGGGGAAGGGAAGGGAGAAGGGGAGGGAGGAGGGAAAGAGGAGGTTGATGGGAGAAGGAAGAGGAGAGTGATGGAAGGAGGGAGGGAGGGGAGGAAACTGAGATGGGAAAGAGTTGCGTGATTCCGGATAAATCTATACTAATAAATGTGAATCCAACGTGTAACCGACATCGATAACACAAAAAGAAGCGTATGAATAGATATGACACTTTTACAGGCTCTTCTTCAGGATTGTCGCAGTGTCCTTGCAAAGTTGGGTAAAGATTAACACCACCGAAATGCGTAAAATAAATAATTTAAATAATGTTTGTAGATGCCCCGCGACCAGTTTTCGCCTCTCGCTTAGAGCACATGGTTCCGAATATATTCCGTCAGAGCCCAGCAGAGCTGCAGCAAAATGGGTACCTAATTTATTCGCTAGAGGTCAATAGCGGTGCATAAGATAAAAGAATTCATCTAATAACAATGTGTTGTAAAATAAAATGAAAGAAAATTAGAGTATTTTCTTAAAATTTGAACCAATTACATTAAAAAAATAATCTTAAACACCGTGGTTTATATAAAATTGATCTTTTCCCTCATTCGCAAGGGTTGATTATGAAGAAAGCCCGAGCAACGCCGGGTATTTTGCTAATTTTCCATAAAATTAAATTAAATTAAAAAAGAACAACACTCGCATGAAAATTTATAAAACGTAAGTTTTGCGTTCATGACTGAGATATCTCTAAAGTAACAATTCCGTACTGCACAAAGAGAATATCTACAAAGTACATATATTTCACTCGCTTTGCAAACGCAAGTTTACTCTAATTTTTATGCCAAATTACTGTTACGGCCAACTTGACTGATCCCTTTGCATTTCCGAGTTGAGGAGGAGACTCGGGCCATCGACCCTCCCATTAAAACTAAAGCAACTTGAGTAAGAGCTACCTACAATTACCAACTCACTTCATGCGGTAATACATTCAGTAGGAAAACTCACCTCATAATTCCGTTGATTGGTAAAATCAAAATCGTTTATTAGTTTCTGGAAAGCACTCACATCGATCCTTTTGAAAAGTAATTAAATCAATCTTATTGTTTCATAGAATTTTACTCTAACTAATCCGTTTGAAATCCTCTTAGCGCAACACAATGAAATATACTACACGACAGTATGACGCTACTGTGACTACCCTCGGAAAAATTCAAAATTCAAAACTTAAGTAGTAAATGGTTTAGTGTAGGGATCACAGAATTTTGAAAATGTGCACACAATTCACTTTTCCCCATAGCCCGTCATACGCAGTTTTTTAACTGTTTTTTTGACGTAAAATAAATAAATAAACTGCCCCCCAAAACTAACTTCTTCATCCCCTCCACAGTGGCCTTCCTCATTGTCTGAGAGACGCGAACTGCCGATTTAAGCGACTTCTTCAGTGTTTAATGGTTAAGTTGTACCGTATTCTTTATTTCGTCAGTGATATTTGGTTACATTTATTTTTATTTACTTGTTCGGTAATATAACAACATAACATTTTTAAACTCTTTTATGTTCCTTTAATATCGTTTGAAATAGTTGTGATTAAAACATTAACATTTAAAGTTGAGTGATACATACATGTAAAGTAGAGCAACAATGTAATTTTTTTTTTGAAACTGTCGCTTTGCTAACAAAGTTGAAATAAGTACTACAACCCTGATACTTAGTACAGAGTGTTTCAGTGCTGACCAGGAACATAGATGAGCAATGCTCTTCCCGTGCAAATGTTCTTAAAGCTATGTGCTTTAAGGCCACGTGTTGTCGTTTTTTTTTTTTTTTTTTTTTTTACAAAATTATCTTTTGAGCAATAACAAAATAATATCACACGATAGTTATTAATCTTCGATTCTACGAGTATAAAACGAAAAACACCAATACTACACTTTAATTTGCTGTTTTCCAAAAAACATTGCATTCCTATAACATCTGCAGTAAAAAGCTGGGGAGTGAGCCACCGTAAAGCATGGTGTTCATGGTGTATAACAAAAAGCTTACGAGTTAAACTCTCAAATAAAAGAGAAAGTGACGCACATTGAGGTAGTTACACAGTCTTTAAAAATGAAATAAATTTCATTTGATATTCTCCCAATTAAAAACCCGAATTAATATGGTTAGGCGAAGTACCACGCAGAAAGATAATTAAATCGGTTTCTATTCACATTTTATTCAAGTTTACACAACCCTAGAAACAGTTTCGTTTACTCATAACTATGTAAAATGTAGGTTACAGCAAATAATAACAGGTACATTCCAATACAACTTATTCATATCATCTCTTCTAACCTTCTGTTTTGACAAGCTTTTAGGAGGAAACAGTGTTGCCAGGTGGTCTACCTATTAGATGGCACTCTGAAAACCACCAAAACGTAACACTAGAGGTGCTACAGAATGGCACAGACTTTCTCGTAGTAACGTTGTCTAATTTCCTTAGCATGGACTGATACTGTAGAGCCTTTCCTTTCCTTCTTGCCTGCTGCCACCAATCGCCGCACAATGTGCTTTTTTTAATACTTTCTCAACTTTTCGGTTTCCAAATAGTAGAACCGAAGTATTATTTTAAGAATATTAAAAAAGGCTAAAATCTTGTCCCAAATAGCAATTTTCATTGAAAGATTTTCAACCGTCTTTAAGAAAATGACTTTAAGCGTTACAGTAAATGCGAAATTTGAAGCCTTTTCTCAAGAATCAATGGAGTTTTCGAAAAACTATGGAGAAAAAATTTGCAGCCGTTTTTGAGAAATTCTTGTTTTTGTAATTTTTTAAAATTGCAAATATTGCACGCACTATTGCATGAAAATTACTAAAATTTCCAAAATAATTCATGACCTTATTGAAAAAACTATTTATGGACCACAAATTTCATTTGAAGTAAAAATTCCGATCTTCAATTTTATAGTTGTACGAAGACGCCGAAAATAATTCAAACTTTTGCAATTTTCAAAAATTCGGAGTTAACCGTGTAAATCGGACCTATGCCACATTTATAAGTGTAGTTTACTCTAATCTTACAGAAAATTTTGAGAAAATGTCCAGGGGGCTTCATGTAAAGTACCCCCACATTTTAAAGAAAGTTTTTCAAAATTTCAAAGCTAGAGCCAGATCGACAGGTGTTTCTTCAATTTGGTAAAGATCATACGGATGATTTACGCTCTAGTAATGTTTACAGACGGACGGTCAGAGAGTCGGATGGACGGACGGACGTTTTGGAAAAAAAACACTTTTTCAGTATCAGGGGACCCCAAAACATGTATTTCCATTGAAATCTCGAAATCGATTTTCCGGAACATTACATAACTTTCTCTATACTATACATATTACTCCGTATATACATACGTATACGACAAAGTAAAACCACCAAATTCAAATTATAGTTATTTCATGTTTAAAATGTATGAGGATGTATGGACATTAAAGAAAGACGAAAAATATGGTTAATTAAACATGATGATATTTATATTTTACAGGAAACACCTATATAAGTATTTTTACTATGCTTAGTTATCTTTGAACAAATATACCTGCAATAATCACAAGGAACTATTTTGGGGTGTTTTGACAAACAAAAGTTTGTTTTTTTAATTTACATACCCGTTGATCATAGTGAATTACCGCTTGAGATTCAATGCAACAGAAACGTCCGCTGTCCGCTGTGATAAATGGTTTTTGTCAGTTAAAAGGCACTCGAAACACAGAGCGAAGTGACTTGCCTTTCACCAAGGACGTGCGGGTTCGAGCCCCGAACAATTTCATGTGAAATTTGTAGAAACTTATTGTAACAAAACGTGTTTTCCTGCTCCACCGGGACTATTGCAACCTCTTTGAAGGGTCCTAAACTTTCCTGCTCTATTTTTTTTTTTTTTTTTGCAAAAATACAAAAAAATATAATTTTGGGGCTATCTCTCACGTAGTTAATATTTGCATTAGCGGCAATTTGTTCATATTATTGTTTTTATGAGTACATGTAATTTCATATAAAATTTCTCGAAAACTCTTATGTTTTCGGTGAAAATAAGCTCAAACGTTCGCATTTTCAGAAAGAGTCAAATGCCATTTTCTCAAAAATAGCTCCAATTTTTTTGTTCAAACTTTTCGAACCGATAGTGCTAATTGTACTGTTTAATATGACATTAATTTCACTGTATTACTTTGTTGTTTTTTTTTCAAAAATTACTCACAAGTATTTCTTAAAATATCTCTCCCACCGTTAATATGCCATTTTCAGCAATTTGTATACATTATTGCATTTGTGAGTGGATGTGCTTCAAATAAAGTTACTTGCAGACTAAAAATGTTCTGTAAAAAAAGACCTGCAAATTTTCCATTTACAATAACGCTTAAATGTCATTTTCTTCAAATGAATCCGAATTTTTCGACTAAAATTGTACTGTGATTGTAATATGACGAGGTTTTACTGTTCTTTAATATTATCTAAGTAACAAATCTGTTTTTCCATTAGAAAACCGAAAAATTGAGATTTTTTAAAAAAAATAATGTACAATGGACGGCGTTAGATGGCAGCTGGCAAGAGAATGGGGCAAGACCGAAGAGCTAGCACAGACCAAAAGAAATTAGATAATTAACTACTACGAGAAATTCTGTACCATTGTCTAGCATCGCTAGTTCTCATTGTAGTACCAAAGAAATGTTTTTGACACATAAATGACTTAGCCTCGCCTCTACAAATATTTTCAGCAAAATCTAAACAAAAACATTGCCCTACCTTATGCTTTCGTGTGTTTCGTGAAAAATTACTATGAGTAATATGTCTCTGCAATATTTTTATCAGCATCATGTTGCGACACAGGCAAGGAATCCTTTACAAAAAGAACTTGAGATGCTACATTCTGCGTAACGGGAACTCTTCTGCGTTTCTGCTCTACGGGAGTGTCGATTTAATATAAAATAGAGTAAATTTTATACGTCCAGTACGTGACATTAATTTTGCATATGAATTCATGTTTCGTATTCTTTTTTGTACAAAAGCCGGTCTTTTTTGTTACAACATTCTCTCATGAAAATGTATGATTCGTAATTTTCAGAGCAATTTTATTGGAACAGTCGGTGCAAGTCTTTTATTGCTAATTCATCATAACAAACGGGAGAAAAACTGATGATATTTCCCCTTCCCCGATCGATATTCCCAATTTTTTACTTTGTTTCTTTTTGTGTGTAGCGCCGCATGGTATGGTTCCGCATCGAGATAACTCGATTGTCACAGTACGCAATGTAAAAACATGATAAAAGAGGCCTGTGGGCGTTGCGCAAGAAAAACGAACAAACTAAAGGCAATATGACGATGGACTGAATTCCATTTCTCAAAATAAAGTATGAAAGAGATCATGCACAATCACTATTTAAAAATATCAGCACGATATAGAAACCAAATGTCGAATAAAATTAACCAAGTGAGTTGTAAAATAAAGCAAATACGAAAACTAGGAGATAGTTTAAAAGAAAACATTCGTTGGGTCGTCGGTAGATTTTTGCCGAAAGCAGCGAGACTGATGATGACGGCAAAGCCGTCGAAAGCCGGCTGTCTGAATAAAAATATGTTGACGAAGACGACCTCTTTTATTTCTTCTCATGAGAACGTCAACAACACCAAATCAGAATTACCACAACCAAATTAAAGTTGAAACACGTACATTTGACATATTGGATGGAATTAAGGGAAAAGAGCTCAAAGAATTCTAGAAAAGAGAAAACGTAGGGAGACAACGTTAATAAATTAAAAGATTAAAAAATATACAACAAAGAAGAATAAAAAGTAAAGAATCAGCAGATAAAAATTTTAGAAACAATAATACAAGTAAACATTAAGTAATATATACTAGATATTCCCAACTGCTGTTGAAGGGTTTATAGTTCAATATCAATTCAATATCAGCTCAATTATCACAATGGGAATAGATGTTTGTGCTTGTTAATTCACATAGTATCATAACCACCCTTTCTTCTTCTCTTCTACATCTGCACCGAGCAAGTCCAAATTCAACCTTGACCTTTCATTATGAATATCCTAACGAGTACGGTCCTGCATTCCAAAGGATAAATTGAAAGGTGACTTGGGTCTTATTTCTTACACCCTGATCTTATCCCTTATCATAAGGAGTCGACACAGATGACCTGAGATCAATGAACGAAAACTAAGAATGGATGGTGGAAACAAGGACATTCTGTTTCGTAGTTTAAATGAGAATGGTGCGATTTAATTAAAAAAATAATTGGGGCTAAAACTTGCGTTGGAAATTATGGATTGAATAGGTTCAAGGATATCTTACATTAATCGCTTAGCCCAGACTTGGGTAACTTTCACTCAGATGAGATCTACTTTTATAAAAAATCCAAAATGATCGACCCTTCCTCCTCCCCCCTTCCTAATAACATTCAGAACGGGAGAATAGCTATCTCCCGCCTCCCTGTCTCACGACTACCCTCTAGCTTCACTGTATCGTACTTCAAAACAACTGTTGTGAACGAATTATGGACACTGGTAAGTGACTAACTGTCCGTTATTGGCGAAATCAGTAGGGAAGATTTTACTCGCGCGAAGCATCTGTAACACCCTTATGGTGAACCCCCTCTGGAACAGCCTTTTCTAATCAAAATATGATGGAAACAAAAGTGGAGAGGCAATAAGCGGAGAGGTCTTCACCATTTGAATGTTATTAGGAAGGCGGGGCATGGTTTTTTACAAAACAAATTAACCCTGTTGAAACACAAATATTATTTATTTACCTAAATATGCATAAGCATTACAACAAAATGAATCATTATACTTTCCAATTAATGGGATGTTTGCATTTCATGCTCCAAAATCTGAAAATCAGGTGTACCATTAGTCAGACTTAGTAAGAGCAAATTATAAAAGAGATCGACTCGACATGCTGCGAACTAGTCTATCGTGATCGTCCTGGCCTGCCGTACACCAAAGGCCCTCGTATTAACCTCCACATGCGTAGCGAAGAGTCCAACGTCAGGTTGAAAGTGTTCACCAAAAACGTACAAAATGTTTTGCCTCTCCACTTTTGTTTCCATCATATTTTGATGAGATAAAACTGACTGTTACAGATACTTCGCGCAAGTAAAAACGTCGCTACCGATTGCGCCAATAACGGACAGTTAGTCACTTAACAGTGTCAATAATTTGTTCACAACAGTTGTTTTGAAGTATGATACAGTGAAACTATTAGAGCGTAGTCGTGAAACTATTAGAGCAACTAATAGAGCGTAGTCGTTGGAGCGGGAGATAGCTATTCTCCCGTTTTGCTCAGTGGGTCAAAAAGTCACCGTTTTCAGCGCGCTCTAGCGCCTAAACTGTTTCACAAAATAAAAGTTAATACATTAATTTTGTATTAAAATTTTGTCAACTTTAATTTTGTAAATAGCGTCTGTTTCGATAAAACGCACAGTTTTCGATACATAAGCGAAAAACTGAAAAATATAAATTTTTAAGGTATTTTGTAACTTTCTCTACGAAGCCGACCCTTTTCGAGATAGCAACCATAAAATTATAATGTATCATCCCAAGAAACACATAGAACCGCAAAGAAAAAACTTCCGGATGTTTTTCGTAGATCGACCATTTTGAGCACCAGGTAACTGGACTTTTCCTTACGTTAATGCAACCTCTTCGTCTCTATGCCAGGAAATGTCTGAGATAAGTTTACTTGCCCGCGTAAAGAAAACAACACGACGTTCTACTATATATTTTTCTTTGTAACGATATGACTGGACGTTCTTCAATGTCTTTCTCCTGAATACAGTAAGGAAGGACGATGCTGTTCATGAAAATTTAACGTTTGATAGCAGTATTCTATTTTATTTCAATTCTATTCAATTTCTATTTCCTATTGATCCATATGAAAAATATACTTCGCACAGGAAACGTGAATGCACAGTAATTCAATCTTCTTAGTGCGGGTTCCGGTAATGGATACTAGATGATAATTTGCAAAAAGAAGAATAAGAAATCGACAGTAAGAATGCAAAGATTAATGGATGCACAGTCACCATGAGATCACGTGAAGCCCGTGAGTAATGATGTGTTCCTACTTGAAGCCTCGCAGAGTAAGCCGTGTGAAAAACGAAATGTGGGACGAGCGGGAAAATGGGCTTGTCAGATATAAAAGAAGGATTCAGAAGCTCAAAGTTCGAAGGCGAAATTTCAGGAATAAGAGGAACTGGAAGAAAAAGAAGAACAATTCAACACTTAAAGAAAAATTAAAAGTATCAGAAAGGATTTTAGAAGGATGACAGACGTTCTTCTATTATGATTTGAGGGTTTTTTTCTTTTCTTTCGGACTAGCTATTAGCTCGAGTTTCGAGGTTTTGAGAGGTGAAATTTGAAAAGGATCTTGATAAGGTTTTTGCCGCAACTACCAACTTCGCTCACAATTAACTTATTCATTTTAACTATAAGTTAATTTATTAAACATGGGGTTAATTTATTTAATGCTCACGTCCTTTCCAATAAAGTTTCGTATTTTTTATGGATAGTTGAGTAAGTGTAACGAATGGCATCTGAGACTGTTTCGTAGTTAAAGGCAACGTCATTTCATTTCTTACAAAAAATAAGGTGCGTATCTGATAAGTAGACCGCAGATATTTACATTTACATTTAGATAAAAACTTCCTGGCTACCTTGTACTAAGTAAAATTTTATATATTTCTTTTACGATTATTTTAACTAAAAGCCATGAATTTTATTGTGCCCAAAAGAGCCTATTTCAACATTAATGCCTATTTTACTTTTAAAAACGTAAAATACGACTAATTTGCCTAATTTCTTTTGACTGTGACTTTTCTTAACTTTTTTTTCTGTGTCGGCCAAACAGACAACGATGATATTAATTTTAAGTTGAATTAATCTGTAAGATAACGAGAAATTAATATACAGGACAAGGATCTTGCCATAAAAGTCTCCATTCCACTACTTCTTGACTTCCTGGGAAAACCTGCCTTCGCTTCCAAGCGATTGAATTTCCGCGAAAGAAAACAATCGTGGTTGCATAGATCCTATTACACCAACTGAGCAACTTCGCTGATTGATAATTCCCACGAAATTCAGTGCGTGAACTCTCTAGAGGATATGAGTGAAAGTTTCCGGGCTGGTAGGCCGTGGTCCAGTTGGCATTGAAGAGCCAGCCAAACGTTTCGTCCACGTCTGTGGTGAACATCTTCAATGGCGGCAGCGTCGTCGGAGTAGTCTCCGGGTCGGCAGCTGGCTAGCGACTCTCTAGAGGATATTGAGTTGAATTAAGCAGACATATTGATGTGTTACTTTGAGTTGAACACGTGCCGAGATTGAAGTACGCACCCATCACTTCTGTTGTCGTAGAATGGTTGTTCTCAAAGTATTAACTGTTCTTCATCGATACGAGACATTCATTTCCTCTTGAAAATGTGTGAAAAAGTGTTAGTAATGTATTGTGAGGCAAACTACGGTACGAATAATTCTAACTAGGGTACAAACAATTAAACTTGTTCATTAAATCGCAAATTATACAATACTGGTTCTATATAATATTGATTTATGTTTTATCTGTGAGAATTATATATAATAAATTGTGATAATGTGCGTTTTGAGTATTTTTCCTGTTTTATTTGTGCCTATTCTACCATTTAGAAAACCTAACTAAGATGCTGAAAGAACCTATTTTAGGCACCTAAAACGCCTATTTTTAAACCTAAAAATCTGCGGTCTACTCGTAAGGTCTTTTTGTCATTTTTTGTTTGTTTTTGAAGCCATTTGTGAAATACAAAAAGAACCATTCCATCTTCTGTATTAAATACAATAATCCCAAATTCGCCTAAAATATCAAATAGTATTATTTATACTAAAACGCCTCAACTCATATTTTTAGGGATCGCTAAATTCAATTTTCAAAATAGACACGTCTCCCTCTTGAGATATTACAATTAAACAAAATAATACGCTGTTACGCAACTAAATTGCCAATAATGAGCTATTATTTGCACATTCTCTCTCGTATTATTTGCAAATTTTGACATTTTCGAAAATACAGAAATTTCTGTGTAAATATGACGCGCCAGTTTTATAAGCTCTTTTCACCCTATCCTACACAAAATCCTAAAGAAAAAATGTGGGGCCTTTTTTGAGAAAAGCTTTTTATAATTACCTTTATATCTCGCGAAATTACGCCAAAGCTACTCATATTTTGAAAATGTGTAAATGGCCTCATTTAAAGATC
The DNA here is from genome assembly GCA_011170035.1 of Teleogryllus occipitalis. Lineage (NCBI taxonomy): Eukaryota > Metazoa > Arthropoda > Insecta > Orthoptera > Gryllidae > Teleogryllus > Teleogryllus occipitalis. The sequence continues at coordinate 217,767 of BLKR01002148.1, forward strand.
TAATTTTGAAGAATAGATTTCATCCTAAAGAAAAATGTTTAACCTCAATGTTCTAGTTGTAGGTAGACGCCGGGAAAAATTTAAACTTTTGAAATTTTCGAAAATTTAATGAACTTAACGAGAAGACGTGTGCGTCATTTTTATAAGTGTGCTAAGTTTATCTGAAAAAAATTAATCCAAATATTATGAGCAATTTTTTAGAAAAAAATGAAAGGTCCTTTAGGCTTTATTTAAAATACAACCAAAAAATTAAAATATCCATTTCAATTTCAAGAGGCCGGGACGATCAGCCAGATCAATCAGGGAATATCAATTTTGGTGAAAATTCTGCTTACGGTTCATCATCTAGCTTTTTTCATAATCAGACAGACGGATTGATGGAGGGACAGACGTTTTACCATAAACCACTTCTTTCAGTATCAAAAATCCACTACAAGTTATTCTGACTCATAAAGTTGAAGTAATTTACTCTATACGAGCAAAAATAAATTGTCCTTTATTTTGGTATTAGGGACAAACAATATGAGTTTTCCTGTCGAAAAATCGCCGTTTTCCGCTGCAACATTACAGTCATTCTGTATACTTCGTAATGTATATACAAGAAATTTAAAAAAAAAACAACTTTAATTGCTCTGTGTCGTTTACAGGGCCGTAGGTAATTACGTGAAAGCGTCTATTGCTAATATGAGAAATAATAGTATGTGACTGAAATACATTTTGTCATTAAATTGAATTCAACCATTTCTGTAACAAATGTAAAGTAAATATCAATCATGAACTTGCAAAACGACTTAAATCATATGTTGATGGTCTTGAGAAAAGAGTGTGGTAATGATGTGGCAAGCATGGGGCTTCGTTTGGTAGCA